>QXEO01000479.1:1048414-1198777 GCA_007115705.1 Dactylis glomerata | reverse complement strand
ATCTCATCCGAGACTCCGAACTAAAACTCATAAACCAATTATCCATTCTAACCTAGCGTCGATGCACGTTAAGTGTGTGACCCTACGGGTTCGAGAATATGCAGACATGATCTTCTATCAATAATCAATAGCGGGATCTGGAAACCCATATTGACTCCCACATATTCATCGATGATCATATCGGATGAACCACGATGTCAGGATTCAATTAATCCCGTATATGTATTCCCTTCGTCACACGATATTTTACTCGCCCGAGATTTGATCGTCGGTATCACCATACCTAGTTCAATCTCGTTCACAGCAAGTACTTTACTCGTTCCGTAATCCGATATCACTTCGTGATTAACTCCTTAACCACATGCTTGCAAGCGGTGTTGATATCGATTACTGAGTGGGCCCGAAGTATATCTCTCCGACTTGGGAGGGACAAATTCCATCTCGATACATACAACTCAACAAGTACTTTCTGATCACCTGAGAGACACCTTTATTATCACCCTCACATAGGATGACGTTTGATGACTTCAAAGCTTTCTTCCGATACTAGGGAGTTGTATTATCTCATGGTCTAAGGAATACAATACATGACATAGGAAAAGCTTCGCAAAGATGAACACGATGACACGATCTAATTGCTCTGCTTTATTTGGGTCTGTCCATCACACCATTCTCCTAATGATATGATCTCATTATTAATTGACAACACATGTCTATGGTTAGGAAACCTTAACCATCATTAATCAATGAGCTAGTCCATAGAGGCGTACTAGGGACACGGTGTTGTTCATAAACCACACAAGTATTAAAGTTTCCGCTTAATACAATTCTAGCATGGAATATAAACATTATCATGAACAAGAATTATAATAATAACATCTTTATTATTGCCTCTAGGGCATAATTCCAACAAGAATCCCTCGCAAGCAGGGAAAAAATTCGACTATCAGTCGACGAATGGAGGATAATAAGAGAAGCCGTAGAACACGGCACGCCGATACCATCAAATTCTAGCAAAAACATGCTTTTGGGGTATCACTAAACCCTAAGGCAGCAGGCCAAGCAATTAGCAAAGGAGAAAGCAGAGATACAAAGAAGAAAAGATTCAGCCATTGCAGCTAGCGAGGCTGCTCGAAAAGCACGGAGCGACGCATCACATAGCAACGCAAGGAAAAATCGCCGACACGGTTCAAGGTACGATAACCTCGAGTATTCTGACAGGCAAAGTATTTCCAAAAACCTCGACTCGTCCTTCCTATCGGTCGACGAGCAGGGAAACATCCTACCAAAAACTCCTGAAGCGGCACTAGTGGCAGCACAAGCATACCTACTTACAACTCGACCAAGTCCAGGAGATCCTAGAGAACATATGCATAGAGCAGCACTGAACGGACTCAACATGGTGGGCCACAAGTTATCAGCAAAAGGAGAAGAAGCACATCACCACAAGGAAGTGCACAAAGCAAGGTCACCTCGCCGTCACAATAGTCCTCGGCGCAGAAGCAGCAAACATCGATCTCGATCGCCATCACCAAAGCAGCATGGAGGAACCCGAAGATCACGATCCCCAAATGAAAAACGCGACTATGAAGATGACGAAAAAGAGATGGGGGCATCATGCTTTACCCGCAGGGTTCGCACAACCCCGGTTCCCAAGGGATTCAAACTACCTCATGATCAGCAAAAATACGATGGATCACAAGAACCACAATCATGGCTCGCAGATTATTTACAAGCAGTTCAAATATTAGGAGGAACTAAGGAAACAGCTATGCAAAGTTTGCAACTACACCTCACCGGCGCAGCAAGGTCATGGTTAAGCAAGCTAGAAAAAGAATCTATTGGAAGCTGGGAAGACCTCACAAAGCAATTCACGAGCAACTTCAGGTCGACATACAAACGACCAGCATCAATAGAAGAAGTCAAAGCATGTGTGCAACAACGCGACGAGACATTGCGAGCATACATTCAAAGGTGGAGCATTATCAAAAACTCAGCAGTCGAAGTTTCAGATGAAAGAGCAATAGACGCGTTCATCATCGGATTAAGGCGAAGAGACCTAGTCGAAGAGATGGGCAGAATCAAGCCGAAAACAGTGTCAGAACTCATGGACACATCAAACAGGTTCGCGGACGGAGAAGATGCGTGCAACAACAAGCGGACGCGATCTCCAGAGGACGAGAGAAGAAACAGATATGGAAGTCAAAGGAGACGATCTCGAAACTATGACACCTACGGCTCGCATAGCCAAGTCGCCGCAGGATATAAAGACAACAGCTATCAAGGAAATGATCGCAGAAGTTCGGGATATAGAAGCTACGGAAAGGAAGACTATAAGAAGTTCCCTGTAAGGGAATCCAGGGAGTACAACCCATCACCAGAAGATATGCTCAACGGGCCTTGTCATATACACTCAGCGTTCGTCGACGGAAAACGAGTATCAAGGCACGCAATGAAAGATTGCACAACATTCTTAAAACTGCAAGAAGCAGCAATAAATAAGCAAACTGAAGCAAGGCGACAAGGATTCGAAGGAAGTAACAATCCCTCGACAAAGCAGCAAGGAAACAATGGACCGCCTCAAGGACAAGATCAGCAAAACCAGGGACAGGACGACGACGAAGGGTATGTACCATCAAAAGGACACATCATATCAATGATACAACCTGTACCCAAGTCGAACAAAGAAGAGAAGAGCATAACTCGACAAGTCAACTTAGCAGTCATATCACCTCCAGCGGCAACGGAGTATTTGCACTGGTCAGAGCAACCAATAGAGTTCAACAGAGAAGACCATCCTATAACAGTACCTCGGCCGGGAAACGCGCCTTTGGTACTCAAAGCTCAAATCGGCGCGTATGATGTCGACAGAATATTCATGGATGCAGGGAGTGGAATTAACTTGATATACGCGAAAACACTCCGAGCAATGCATATATCACTAGAGTTCCTGAAGCCAACAGATTGTTCCTTCCATGGAATCGTACCAGGAAGTGCCAATTACCCGTTGGGTCGAATAGCACTCAATGTTTGCTTCGGCAACCGACAAAACTACAGAAGGGAAAAACTAGACTTCAAAGTCATGGACTGGCCATCGCAATATCACGCGATCCTCGGACGACCTGCGTTTTCGCGATTCATGGCAGTGCCTCACTACACATATTTGGTACTTAAAATGCCAGGACCAAAAGGAATAATCACAGTGAAAGGAAGTTTTGAAGTTTCAAATCTCTGCGACAGGGAATTCCACAAGATGGCGCAAAATTTTGGCGTAATAGCCAACCATGCAGAAAAGGCAAAAAGCGCGACTACAGAAGGCGTCAAGCTACTGGAAGGATGTGTCGCGGAGCCCGAAACGAAGAAACCACGAATAGGAACATCAGGAGAAGACACAGGCGCAGAGGAAAAAGGGTAAGCCACGACGATATAAGCATCATAAAGACAATAGAGTAGAACAATAAAGGCTGTAAAAGCCACGAGTTATGCTAGGGGCAATGCCCTCTAGATCCAGAACACAGGTCACAGGCCGGATCTCTTGGGTCACCCCATGTATCTTACATTAAAAGTATAAATAAAGACAAAGCGTTCCTCATATTCGAGTTTACGAGTCTTTCAAAGAGAAGATGCGGCAAACGCACGAACCATACAAATACGCCTTGAGAATAAATTTCAGACATATAAGTCGCGAAATAAATAAACTCTCGCGTTCCACATACACCTTACAACATCGGGTTGTCAGAATCATCTACGCCTAAAGGATCTAGATAATGATACTCGCGGAAAAACGCAGCATCCGCCTCTAGAAGCCTAGCTACGAGTCTTCGAGCAGGTTGAAGCGTGTTCTCCATATGAACCCGAAGGCTAGCTCCACCTGGAGCTAAACTCAAGGACATTGTGCTATAATTCAATCTGGGGTGCCACTTGCGTATCCACCCGAGAGCAAAATTGGCACCAGCCACAAAGTTTAGTTCTATCAACCTATGAATACGATGACTGGATCTGAAAGCATCAAGAAGAAGTGGGAAAGTTGCAGGCAAAGGATTACGGGGAAGCATAATGGAGTGCATAGTTGTAAGAGCTCGCCGGCAACCATCAACTGACTCGCCAATATGCTAGGCACGGTCTTGAAGCAATACAATGGCGCTCCGGCGTCGAGGATCAGACCACAAAGTCTCGTAGCCAGTCGACATCTTCTCCAAAGCAGCATTTCGCTCAGCAACTCGACGTTCTTCAGCAGCAAAATCCAAACAAGTACCTACAACGGCAAATATATCACAAAAGAAGTGCACAAATAGCCAAAGAAGGAGTCGAAAGAAAACTCACATCGCAATAGCTCGCAAGCAGACTCGACAATGCCAAGAATGAAAGATTCGCACTCTTCATTATGAACAACTTTCGCCGTCAAGCTGGAGACCTTTTCTTCAAGGGAAGAGATTTTCTTCATATAGCCACTGGCTAGGCTAGCCTTTTTTATAGCCATCTGTGCTTGGCATTTGGCCAAGGATAGGCGAGTTTCAAGGTCCGATATCCTGGAAGAGTATTTCGAGCATTGACTGCATCGACTAGGAGTCGACGAAATCTGAGGACCGAATCCACAAGCAGAGGAAGGAGCAGTATCATAAGTCAAAGGATCATTGACGCGTGTCGACTGCAAGCCAAAAGGAAAAGAAAGGAGAAACAATTGCAGAGAGGCAGCACAAAACTTCATACGAAGAGGATATATTTACATAAGAGCACAACCCTATGGCTAAGGTTCTCGGGTTGCACTTAATTGAACTCTTTACATTCAAAAGGAGAAAACTAAAAAAATACTACAAAGAAGCTGAGTCTACGCCACCTCAGCATTGTGCTCCGTGGAAGAAGGGGGCGCGGCCAGTTCCTTGCTAGAAGTCGATGGTGGCACTGGAGCTTTCGCCGCTGGAGGTGGTGCAGCAGGCACAGCAGAGGCCGCCGAAGGAGAAATCGTTGTCAGCAATGCAGGTGCCAACTTCTTCGCCCTCTCGAAAAACACCTTCATCTCGTCACGGGTGTGGCCATGGGGGGAGCTAACTTTCTCCCAGTCAAAGTCTGTACCATGCGCAAGAGAAAGTGCAATGGCACCTTCGGCGCCGCGCTTAATGGACAACCCCTTCAGCTGGAGAGTAGGGTCTTCATCGCTGTCAAAAGACTTGGCGAGTTCAGTCAGGTTGTCCTTTGGGATTGCCATCCTTTTCTTCGGCCACAACCCGGCAAATAGCCGTGACAGAACGCGGCCAGCCAACTCAAAAGTTTCCTGGATAGATATCCAGTTTTCTTCGAGTAGGTTAACCGCATCCATAAGAGGATCATCGTCCGTTTGCAGGGACGACGGAGATACCCCTGTGAATTCTAAGCAATAGGAAAGAAAAGAAGAGACAAGTGTCAATAAATACACCAGTGCAACAGGAGACGAAAACTGAAGATAAGTCGAAGAACTTACTTTCGGCAGCAGTAGACATGGTGTGAAGACGCTCTGCCACGGCCTGCTCTCGTTGAGCATTTTCTTTGTTGGCATCAGCTAAAGCCTTTTCCGCTTTCTTCGCCTTGGCAAGCGCAGATTTCTGCGACTTCTCAGCAATGGCCTTAGCAGCGGTCGCAACGTCATAAGCTTTTTGCGAAGCTTTGAGCTCTGCCTCCAGCGAAGCAATTCGAGCATTGGCGGCTGCTAAAGCAGCTGCATACGAAGTCGACAGAGAATCAGATAGATAACAAAGGATAAAGTACAGAAGACAAGTGGTGATTGGACGTCAAAATTATACCTTCAGAAGCTTTTGCAACCTTTAGGTACCCCGCACACTCTGTGCCCAGGGCAACAAATCTCTTCATTAAAGCCTGAGAAAAAGAAGTGTGTAAGAGTAGAAGTACATGAAAGGAAAGAAGGGAAAGAAGAATTACTTACATCATCAGAAGAAACCGTAGATGCGTGAGCTTCCAGAGAAACTTCGGTTTCTTTGGCCTTCTTTGAGCGTTTCGAGTGTCGAGTTTGAGGAACCTTCTTCACGCCGGACCTGGTGGCCCTCGGCGCAACATCTGGTTCGACAGGCTCATCAATCGCCACAGGAGAAGGTGGTGGAGCAGCCGTAGCATATGTTGGTGGCTCTTCGTCATCACTACATAAAAAGTATAAGTTATAGAAACAAGGAAAGAACAAGGCAATTGAAAAGTTCGACTACAATACTTACGATGCAAGCATGTCAAAGTACTCCATATCTTCTGCAAGAGCGGGGGTTTTTCCAGCCGCTGCAGAACTCGATGAAGCAATTTCGTCGACACGTTTCCTTTTCTTGTCGACACCAACATCTTCAGCAAGTACAGGAGGAGTCGATGTCGATGAGCTGGTTTCCTCTTCTGAATCTTCGACATTATCTCCGTCCTGACTTTCGTCAGCCTCGGGGGCTTCAGATGCAGGAGAGGCTAGATCATCCGGAAGGGGCCCTTCCTCTGGAAGAGGAGGACGCGAAACAAGAAATTGGTGACCCTGCATATAAATAAGTAAGCAAAGTGCGAAGTCAAATAATAATGCAAGTCGAAGCAAACAAAGTTTGACAATAAGTAAACGAAAAGATATATACTTCAGGCAGAGGGTGCACGGAGTCGAAAAAGTCAGCAGTTAAATCCGCAACTGCGTGTTCCTTGGTGAGCTTGGTAAGACTCCTGACTCGCTTGTCGACCTCTTCCTTCGACATCAGATCTTCAGATATGCGAGTAGGATCTTCCAAGCCGGAGTAACTCCAAAGTCTGGTAAGGCGGTGTTGTAGGGGTTGAACTCGACGTTGAATGAAAAACGCCATGAGTTGCATACCCGACAAAGCACCTCCTTGACCTCCTTTCAAAGCCTTGATGCGGGAAAGAAGAGGAAGGATTTCTTGAGCTTCTGCATCTGAGGGGAGTGTGTCCCAAGATGCCAATTTCTTTACCTCCTGGGAAGCATCAAAAGGAGGCAGGCCGAATTCGTCTTCAGACGAGGATTTGCGGTCCTTAATATAGAACCACTTCGTCCTCCATCCTTGGACAGACGCGGCCATGGAAAATTCAAAATATTGTGCTTCAGGACGCACAGAAACGACGGCTCCGCCCAGTTCGGGTTTCCTAGCGAAAGAAACATTGGGGCGGAGTCGAAAGATTGATCTCCAGAGAAGGAAGTGGGGCTCGATGCCCAAGAATGACTCGCAGAGAGTCACGAAGCAAGCAATGTGAAGAAGGGAATTTGGTGTGAGCTGATGGAGCTGCACACCATAGACAAACAGCAGCCCACGGAGAAACTCGTGGGCAGGAAGGGACAAACCGCGGAGAAGAAAAGTAAGGAACATTACCCGGTAACCGCTTGGGGGCTTCGGGATCCGCTCAGTGCTTGGGAATTGGATGGAATCTTGGGCGGAGATGAGACCGTCCGCCCTGGCCTTCTCCACCTCCTTCTTGGTGATGGTGGAGCGCACCCATTTGGTGGCAGACGTCTTGGCCATGGTACTCTTAGTGGCCAGATGTTTCACGCGCATTCAGCACAAAGCGCGCTCAGGGGCTCCGCAAGAGAGGAAGCGGCAAGGGAGATTAGCAATGGAGGCGGCGGATGGAACGAGCTGGTAAACAGTACGATTCCCCACTATGCCATTTATATATCTTTTGGGAAAAGGATCGTGGGCTGCGACGTGGCGCAAAGATCGGAAACGGCAGCCCACCAACGGTCAAAAATCGTGCAGCCCAACAAACGGTCAAAAAATTGTGAAGTTGCAGTATTATCCAAAAAACGGTTCGCACTGATGAAGAGATACGTCTTCATTGATGTCATAAAAGAAACAGGATGGCGCCGACAAATGCAGAGTTGATAAAAAGGATCATATGTGAGTAATTTTTTATAGCCCTGGGGGCTGTTACTTTTGGAGTTAAAGTATCTCGAGTTGCAAAGCCTTGCAGTTGAAGTGTTTCGAGTTGAAGTATGAAGAGCTACATTATCTCTTGAGCCTATACTCGAAAACTATTTTTTCGACTATAGCCTCGGGGGCTACTCCCATCGGGAGCGCTGAGCGCGCACCCGACGATATTTATTGATTAAGCATTAGAGATTGGAGAAGTGTAGGAGTGTCACTCCCATCGGGAGCGAGTTTTATGGTTGTAGAAACCCGAATATTTTCAGTCAAAATTTGACTGCGACATAAAATTCTCGAGTTGTGTTATCGCAACACGACTCGAATGCCGTGACTTGTCACGAAGGTAAGACCCCGGGATCCGTCCTGTGTGGCCTGGTATACGCACATGGATGCGCTCTGCTGGTATGTATCCGTGTCTACGACGCGAAGAAAATCCTGGTGGACGCACTGGGTACCCTGAGAACCACTGGGATTCATTCTTTGTAAGTCCTAAATGCGGCAAAAGAATGGATTTGACCGGTATCCCGAATTCAAGTCCAAGGGGATTGAATTTGAAGTAGGTGACAAGTATCTGTTCCGGCAGTTAACTGACCTCTTGATCTGTCAGAGTTGTCAGGCTTACTCATCAAAACCCCTTGCGAAAGAATATCATGAAAATAAGTCGAAAAGACTAAGTCGAAGAATTGAAGATATGAAGAAGTCGAAGAATTGATCAAGTCGAAGATTTGAAGATTAGAGATTCAACCTAAATCTACAATTCTGGTAGAATCTCAGGGGCTACTGACAAGGGTATAGCTAATAGAGCCCGTTAGTTGAGTACCCCTGAGGCCCGTTAAGCTAGGCCCAATTGTAATGATAGTCGAATACGAGTTATTACCGTATGTCGATACTTGTAATCTGTATCAGACCCTACCCGATCCTCGAGACCTGGCCACCTATATATAGGGGCCAGGAGGGGACGGTGTAGGGCAGATTGAAAGCAAGCCAGGTCGAACACCCAAGTTTACTTTCGATATACACCTATTTCGACTAACTTCACCTTCGAGTTCATCCGACGCCCTATCCCCCGATCCTAAATCCTTCATCTAGGACATTTGTCGAGTTAACCCTCGTCACTGAGTGTTAACTTTGCTCCAATACTTTATTAAAATGAGTACCTTAATTACCAGTTGACGAGGCTTAACTCGACAAATGTCCTAGATGAAGGACTTAGGATCGGGGGGATAGGGCATCGGATGAACTCGAAGGTGAAGTTAGTCAAAATAGGTGTATATCGAAAGTAAACTTGGATGTTCGACCTGGCTTGCTTTCAATCTGCCCTACACCGTCCCCTCCTGGCCCCTATATATAGGTGGCCAGGTCTCGAGGATCGGGTAGGGTCCGATACAGATTACAAGTATCGACATACGGTAATACCTCGTATTCGACTATCATTACAATTGGGCCTAGCTTAACGGGCCTTAGGGGTACTCAACTAACGGGCTCTATTAGCTATACCCTTGTCAGTAGCCCCTGAGATTCTACCAGAATTGTAGATTCAGGTTGAATCTCTAATCTTCAAATATTTGACTTGATCAATTCTTCGACTTCTTCATATCTTCAATTCTTCGACTTAGTCTTTTCGACTTATTTTCATGATATTCTTTCGCAAGGGGTTTTGATGAGCAAGCCTGACAACTCTGACGGATCAAGAGGTCAGTTAACTGCCGGAACAGATACTTGTCACCTACTTCAAATTCAATCCCCTTGGACTTGAATTCGGGATACCGGTCAAATCCATTCTTTTGCCGCATTTAGGACTTACAAAGAATGAATCCCAGTGGTTCTCAGGGTACCTAGTGCGTCCACCAGGATTTTCTTCGCGTCGTAGACACGGATACATACCAGCAGAGCGCATCCATGTGCGTATACCAGGCCACACAGGACGGATCCCGGGGTCTTACCTTCGTGACAAGTCACGGCATTCGAGTCGTGTTGCGATAACACAACTCGAGAATTTTATGTCGCAGTCAAATTTTGACTGAAAATATTCGGGTTTCTACAACCATAAAACTCGCTCCCGATGGGAGTGACACTCCTACACTTCTCCAATCTCTAATGCTTAATCAATAAATATCGTCGGGTGCGCGCTCAGCGCTCCCGATGGGAGTAGCCCCCGAGGCTATAGTCGAAAAAATAGTTTTCGAGTATAGGCTCAAGAGATAATGTAGCTCTTCATACTTCAACTCGAAACACGTCAACTGCAAGGCTTTGCAACTCGAGATACTTTAACTCCAAAAGTAACAGCCCCCAGGGCTATAAAAAATTACTCACATATGATCCTTTTTATCAACTCTGCATTTGTCGGCGCCATCCTGTTTCTTTTATGACGTCAATGAAGACGTATCTCTTCATCAGTGCGAACCGTTTTTTGGATAATACTGCAACTTTCACAATTTTTTGACCGTTTGGTGGGCTGCACGATTTTTGACCGTTGGTGGGCTGCCGTTTCCGATCTTTGCGCCACGTCGCAGCCCACGATCCTTTTCCCAGAAGATATATAAATGGCATAGTGGGGAATTGTAATGTTTACCAGCTCGTTCCATCCGCCGCCTCCATTGCTAATCTCCCTTGCCGCTTCCTCTCTTGCGGAGCCCCTGAGCGCGCTTTGTGCTGAATGCGCGTGAAACATCTGGCCACTAAGAGTACCATGGCCAAGACGTCTGCCACCAAATGGGTGCGCTCCACCATCACCAAGAAGGAGGTGGAGAAGGCCAGGGCGGACGGTCTCATCTCCGCCCAAGATTCCATCCAATTCCCAAGCACTAAGCGGATCCCGAAGCCCCCAAGCGGTTACCGGGTAATGTTCCTTGCTTTTCTTCTCCGCGGTTTGTCCCTTCCTGCCCACGAGTTTCTCCGTGGGCTGCTGTTTGTCTATGGTGTGCAGCTCCATCAGCTCACACCAAATTCCCTTCTTCACATTGCTTGCTTCGTGACTCTCTGCGAGTCATTCTTGGGCATCGAGCCCCACTTCCTTCTCTGGAGATCAATCTTTCGACTCCGCCCCAATGTTTCTTTGGCTAGGAAACCTGAACTGGGCGGAGCCGTCGTTTCTGTGCGTCCTGAAGCACAATATTTTGAATTTTCCATGGCCGCGTCTGTCCAAGGATGGAGGACGAAGTGGTTCTATATTAAGGACCGCAAATCCTCGTCTGAAGACGAATTTGGCCTGCCTCCTTTTGATGCTTCCCAGGAGGTAAAGAAATTGGCATCTTGGGACACGCTCCCCTCAGATGCAGAAGCTCAAGAAATCCTTCCTCTTCTTTCCCGCATCAAGGCTTTGAAAGGAGGTCAAGGAGGTGCTTTGTCGGGTATGCAACTCATGGCGTTTTTCATTCAACGTCGAGTTCAACCCCTACAACACCGCCTTACCAGACTTTGGAGTTACTCCGGCTTGGAAGATCCTACTCGCATATTTGAAGATCTGATGTCGAAGGAAGAGGTCGACAAGCGAGTCAGGAGTCTTACTAAGCTCACCAAGGAACACGCAGTTGCGGATTTAACCGCTAACTTTTTTGACTCCGTGCACCCTCTGCCTGAGGTATATATCTTTTCGTTTACTTATTGTCGAACTTTGTTTGCTTCGACTTGCATTATTATTTGACTTCGCACTCTGCTTACTTATTTATATGCAGGGTCACCAATTTCTTGTTTCGCGTCCTCCTCTTCCAGAGGAAGGGCCCCTTCCGGATGATCTAGCCTCTCCTGCATCTGAAGCCCCTGAGGCTGACGAAAGTCAGGACGGAGATAATGTCGAAGATTTAGAAGAGGAAACCAGCTCATCGACATCGACTCCTCCTGTACTTGCTGAAGATGTTGGTGTCGACAAGAAAAGGAAACGTGTCGACGAAATTGCTTCATCGAGTTCTGCAGCGGCTGGAAAAACCCCCGCTCTTGCAGAAGATATGGAGTACTTTGACATGCTTGCATCGTAAGTATTGTAGTCGAACTTTTCAATTGCCTTGTTCTTGCCTTGTTTCTATAACTTATACTTTTTATGTAGTGATGACGAAGAGCCACCAACATATGCTACGGCTGCTCCACCACCTTCTCCTGTGGCGATTGATGAGCCTGTAGAACCAGATGTTGCGCCGAGGGCCACCAGGTCCGGCGTGAAGAAGGTTCCTCAAACTCGACACTCGAAACGCTCAAAGAAGGCCAAAGAAACCGAAGTTTCTCTGGAAGCTCACGCATCTACGGTTTCTTCTGATGATGTAAGTAATTCTTCTTTCCCTTCTTTCCTTTCATGTACTTCTACTCTTACACACTTCTTTTTCTCAGGCTTTAATGAAGAGATTTGTTGCCCTGGGCATAGAGTGTGCGGGGTACCTAAAGGTTGCAAAAGCTTCTGAAGGTATAATTTTGACGTCCAATCACCACTTGTCTTCTGTACTTTATCCTTTGTTATCTATCTGATTCTCTATCGACTTCGTATGCAGCTGCTTTAGCAGCCGCCAATGCTCGAATTGCTTCGCTGGAGGCAGAGCTCAAAGCTTCGCAAAAAGCTTACGACGTTGCGACCGCTGCTAAGGCCATTGCTGAGAAGTCGCAGAAATCTGCGCTTGCCAAGGCGAAGAAAGCGGAAAAGGCTTTAGCTGATGCCAACAAAGAAAATGCTCAACGAGAGCAGGCCGTGGCAGAGCGTCTTCACACCATGTCTACTGCTGCCGAAAGTAAGTTCTTCGACTTATCTTATGTTTTCGTCTCCTGTTGCACTGGTGTATTTATTGACACTTGTCTCTTCTTTTCTTTCCTATTGCTTAGAATTCACAGGGGTATCTCCGTCGTCCCTGCAAACGGACGATGATCCTCTTATGGATGCGGTTAACCTACTCGAAGAAAACTGGATATCTATCCAGGAAACTTTTGAGTTGGCTGGCCGCGTTCTGTCACGGCTATTTGCCGGGTTGTGGCCGAAGAAAAGGATGGCAATCCCAAAGGACAACCTGACTGAACTCGCCAAGTCTTTTGACAGCGATGAAGACCCTACTCTCCAGCTGAAGGGGCTGTCCATTAAGCGCGGCGCCGAAGGTGCCATTGCACTTTCTCTTGTGCATGGTACAGACTTTGACTGGGAGAAAGTTAGCTCCCCCCCATGGCCACACCCGTGACGAGATGAAGGTGTTTTTCGAGAGGGCGAAGAAGTTGGCACCTGCATTGCTGACAACAATTTCTCCTTCGGCGGCCTCTGCTGTGCCTGCTGCACCACCTCCAGCGGCGAAAGCTCCAGTGCCACCGTCGACTTCTAGCGAGGAACTGGCCGCGCCCCCTTCTTCCACGAAGCACAATGCTGAGGTGGCGTAGACTCAGCTTCTTTGTAGTATTTTTTTAGTTTTCTCCTTTTGAATGTAAAGAGTTCAATTAAGTGCAACCCGAGAACCTTAGCCATAGGGTTGTGCTCTTATGTAAATATATCCTCTTCGTATGAAGTTTTGTGCTGCCTCTCTGAAATTGTTTCTCCTTTCTTTTCCTTTTGGCTTGCAGTCGACACGCGTCAATGATCCTTTGACTTATGATACTGCTCCTTCCTCTGCTTGTGGATTCGGTCCTCAGATTTCGTCGACTCCTAGTCGATGCAGTCAATGCTCGAAATACTCTTCCAGGATATTGGACCTTGAAACTCGCCTATCCTTGGCCAAATGCCAAGCACAGATGGCTATAAAAAAGGCTAGCCTAGCCAGTGGCTATATGAAGAAAATCTCTTCCCTTGAAGAAAAGGTCTCCAGCTTGACGGCGAAAGTTGTTCATAATGAAGAGTGCGAATCTTTCATTCTTGGCATTGTCGAGTCTGCTTGCGAGCTGTTGCGATGTGAGTTTTCTTTTGACTCCTTCTTTGGCTATTTGTGCACTTCTTTTGTGATATATTTGCCGTTGTAGGTACTTGTTTGGATTTTGCTGCTGAAGAACGTCGAGTTGCTGAGCGAAATGCTGCTTTGGAGAAGATGTCGACTGGCTACGAGACTTTGTGGTCTGATCCTCGACGCCGGAGCGCCATTGTATTGCTTCAAGACCGTGCCCAGCATATTGGCGAGTCAGTTGATGGTTGCCGGCGAGCTCTTACAACTATGCACTCCATTATGCTTCCCCGTAATCCTTTGCCTGCAACTTTCCCACTTCTTCTTGATGCTTTCAGATCCAGTCATCGTATTCATAGGTTGATAGAACTAAACTTACTGGCTGGTGCCAATTTTGCTCTCGGGTGGATACGCAAGTGGCACCCCAGATTGAATTATAGCACAATGTCCTTGAGTTTAGCTCCAGGTGGAGCTAGCCTTCGGGTTCATATGGAGAACACGCTTCAACCTGCTCGAAGACTCGTAGCTAGGCTTCTAGAGGCGGATGCTGCGTTTTTCCGCGAGTATCATTATCTAGATCCTTTAGGCGTAGATGATTCTGACAACCCGATGTTGTAAGGCGTACGTGGAATGCGAGAGTTTATTTATTTCGCGACTTATATGTCTGAAATTTATTCTCAAGGCGTATTTGTATGGTTCGTGCATTTGCCGCATCTTCTCTTTGAAAGACTCGTAAACTCGAATATGAGGAACGCTTTGTCTTTATTTATACTTTTAATGTAAGATACATGGGGTGACCCAAGAGATCCGGCCTGTGACCTGTGTTCTGGATCTAGAGGGCATTGCCCCTGGCATAACTCGTGGCTTTTACAGCCTTTATTGTTCTACTCTATTGTCTTTATGATGCTTATGTCGTCGTGGCTTTCCCTTTTTCTTCTGCGCCTGTGTCTTCTCCTGATGTTCCTATTCGTGGTTTCTTCGTTTCGGGCTCCGCGACGCATCCTTCCAGTAGCTTGACGCCTTCTGTAGTCGCGCTCTTTGCCTTTTCTGCATGGTTGGCTATTACGCCAAAATTTTGCGCCATCCTGTGGAATTCCCTGTCGCAGAGATCTGAAACTTCAAAACTTCCTTTTACTGTGATTATTCTTTTTGGTCCTGGCATTTTAAGTACCAAATATGTGTAGTGAGGCACTGCCATGAATCGCGAAAACGCAGGTCGTCCGAGGATCGCGTGATATTGCGATGGCCAGTCCATGACTTCGAAGTCTAGTTTTTCCCTTCTGTAGTTTTGTCGGTTGCCGAAGCAAACATTGAGTGCTATTCGACCCAACGGGTAATTGGCACTTCCTGGTACGATTCCATGGAAGGAACAATCTGTTGGCTTCAGAAACTCTAGTGATATATGCATTGCTCGGAGTGTTTTCGCGTATATCAAGTTAATTCCACTCCCTGGATCCATGAATATTCTGTCAACATCATACGCGCCGATTTGAGCTTTGAGTACCAAAGGCGCGTTTCCCGGCCGAGGTACTGTTATAGGATGGTCTTCTCTGTTGAACTCTATTGGTTGCTCTGACCAGTGCAAATACTCCGTTGCCGCTGGAGGTGATATGACTGCTAAGTTGACTTGTCGAGTTATGCTCTTCTCTTCTTTGTTCGACTTGGGTACAGGTTGTATCATTGATATGATGTGTCCTTTTGATGGTACATACCCTTCGTCGTCGTCCTGTCCCTGGTTTTGCTGATCTTGTCCTTGAGGCGGTCCATTGTTTCCTTGCTGCTTTGTCGAGGGATTGTTACTTCCTTCGAATCCTTGTCGCCTTGCTTCAGTTTGCTTATTTATTGCTGCTTCTTGCAGTTTTAAGAATGTTGTGCAATCTTTCATTGCGTGCCTTGATACTCGTTTTCCGTCGACGAACGCTGAGTGTATATGACAAGGCCCGTTGAGCATATCTTCTGGTGATGGGTTGTACTCCCTGGATTCCCTTACAGGGAACTTCTTATAGTCTTCCTTTCCGTAGCTTCTATATCCCGAACTTCTGCGGTCATTTCCTTGATAGCTGTTGTCTTTATATCCTGCGGCGACTTGGCTATGCGAGCCGTAGGTGTCATAGTTTCGAGATCGTCTCCTTTGACTTCCATATCTGTTTCTTCTGTCGTCCTCTGGAGATCGCGTCCGCTTATTGTTGCACGCATCTTCTCCGTCCGCGAACCTGTTTGTTGTGTCCATGAGTTCTGACACTGTTTTCGGCTTGATTCTGCCCATCTCTTCGACTAGGTCTCTTCGCCTTAATCCGATGATGAACGCGTCTATTGCTCTTTCATCTGAAACTTCGACTGCTGAGTTTTTGATAATGCTCCACCTTTGAATGTATGCTCGCAATGTCTCGTCACGTTGTTGCACACATGCTTTGACTTCTTCTATTGATGCTGGTCGTTTGTATGTCGACCTGAAGTTGCTCGTGAATTGCTTTGTGAGGTCTTCCCAGCTTCCAATAGATTCTTTTTCTAGCTTGCTTAACCATGACCTTGCTGCGCCGGTGAGGTGTAGTTGCAAACTTTGCATAGCTGTTTCCTTAGTTCCTCCTAATATTTGAACTGCTTGTAAATAATCTGCGAGCCATGATTGTGGTTCTTGTGATCCGTCGTATTTTTGCTGATCATGAGGTAGTTTGAATCCCTTGGGAACCGGGGTTGTGCGAACCCTGCGGGTAAAGCATGATGCCCCCATCTCTTTTTCGTCGTCTTCATAGTCGCGTTTTTCATTTGGGGATCGTGATCTTCGGGTTCCTCCATGCTGCTTTGGTGATGGCGATCGAGATCGATGTTTGCTGCTTCAGCGCCGAGGACTATTGTGACGGCGAGGTGACCTTGCTTTGTGCACTTCCTTGTGGTGATGTGCTTCTTCTCCTTTTGCTGATAACTTGTGGCCCACCATGTTGAGTCCGTTCAGTGCTGCTCTATGCATATGTTCTCTAGGATCTCCTGGACTTGGTCGAGTTGTAAGTAGGTATGCTTGTGCTGCCACTAGTGCTGCTTCAGGAGTTTTTGGTAGGATGTTTCCCTGCTCGTCGATCGATAGGAAGGACGAGTCGAGGTTTTTGGAAATACTTTGCCTGTCAGAATACTCGAGGTTATCGTACCTTGAACCGTGTCGGCGATTTTTCCTTGCGTTGCTATGTGATGCGTCGCTCCGTGCTTTTCGAGCAGCCTCGCTAGCTGCAATGGCTGAATCTTTTCTTCTTTGTATCTCTGCTTTCTCGTTTGCTAATTGCTTGGCCTGCTGCCTTAGGGCGTAGTGATACCCCAAAAGCATGTTTTTGCTAGAATTTGATGGTTTCGGCGTGCCGTGTTCTACGGCTTCTCTTATTATCCTCCATTCGTCGACTGATAGTCGAATTTTTTCCCTACTTGCGAGGGATTTTGGTGTTTGCCCTTCTGCTAGGTGATTTGCTCCTCTGTCGATATTTGCTGGGTTTAATACTGGATTGTTGTTTTCGTCGAATTCTTCTGAGTTATCTCCTATAATGGCAAGCACCTGGCATTGTTTGCCGATGTTACCCTTAAAGCTTGAGAAGATCGAGTTACTATCCTCAGAAAGCTCTAATCCTGTCTTCCATGTATCTGTTGATTTGTCTGTGGTATCGTCGAGGCAGATCGTGAGATCTTCGAGTTGGTCTTCCACGTCAAAATTTTCCTTTTCTTCGTTGTCTTCTGTGATCTTTTCTTTTTGCACTTCCTCTGGGCTGACCGGCGAATTTATTTCGCTGGAAGAGCCTTCAGAATATTCCATCATTGTTGTTGCTTCGGGCTCTTTTGCCGACGGATCTTGATCTTGTTTCGTCGGATCCGAAAGGCGAGACGAACCCGCTGGCCCGATGAGGATGCTCAAACTTCCAATGGTTAGTTCCGTCTCTTGACTTCTGTCGACTTCTGAACTGCTGTTGGCTAAAAGCGAAAAAGCCGTCGAATTCATGATTCCAACGCCCAAGCTCCCCACGGTCGGCGCCAATTGACGAGGGTTAACTCGACAAATGTCCTAGATGAATGACTTAGGATCGGGGGGATAGGGCGTCGGATGAACTCGAAGGTGAAGTTAGTCGAAATAGGTGTATATCGAAAGTAAACTTGGGTGTTCGACCTGGCTTGCTTTCAATCTGCCCTACACCGTCCCCTCCTGGCCCCTATATATAGGTGGCCAGGTCTCGAGGATCGGGTAGGGTCCGATACAGATTACAAGTATCGACATACGGTAATAACTCGTATTCGACTATCATTACAATTGGGCCTAGCTTAACGGGCCTCAGGGGTACTCAACTAACGGGCTCTATTAGCTATACCCTTGTCACCAGTAGATTCCCTTGAGGCCCCGCTGCAAACGGGCTGGTAGGACAGAAGATGTCGTGCAAGTTTCTCATTGCGAGCACGTACGACTATATACGGAACACATGCCTATGGTTGTTTAGTACTAGGATGCTTTATCTTTATTTATCTGCAATTTCACATGTCTTAATTATTACATAAATTATCTTGTCCATGCAACGCCCATTCATCCATCCCTATGCCTACAGTATTTAATCCTACTATTTACTATTGATACCGTTATTGTCTTTATTTTACTATTGCTGCTACTATTTTACTACTGCCACTACTATAAAACTGTTGCTACTGATAAAACGGCATATCTGATGTGTCTATCGGACGTTGTTTGAGTGACGTGACTGAAGATGGTCTTAGACGAGAATGTATCGTATGCACCGGCTCGTTCACTACTCCTGCTGCGTCGAACGTGCTATAGCCGTAGGATGAATAAGCAAAGGATAAGATGGCATTTTGTGTGATTCGCAGCCAAGTCCATTGGTATATTTGCAAAAGCACTCTGTGAAATGACTGGATTCCAACACGAAGTGCCTCCTTCTTCAAATCATTTTCTGCCATCTTCCTTCCTGGTTTTATTCAATATTGCAGCTGAGGTTGCTATCCCCTGTCATTTAATTTCTTGATCCAAGACGGAGCCATGCCAACCTCGTCAGTACAAGTTCATCTCCACCACCTCCATTGTTACAATCTTCGCTGATTCTCGACCGGCAAGATAAGTTTTGAGGAAGAAGACGAGATTCGGACTGTCCTGCCACATCTGCGTGGTCTTGTGTATTGTCCCCTTCACCAATACGAGCCCTGCTCCTTTTATTTTGGATCAATCCTCGTTGAGGTGTTTTATTTTTGCAGATCCCAATTAAAATGGAGTTTGATTGCTGAAATTATGTTGAGATTTACACGTTTTAGTTTTGTTCTTGGTTTAGATCTGCATGTTCTTGTTATAGACGGATCGATTTTGTGTAGATCTGGCTGAGATCCACAATCCCGTTTGTATTTGTGTGACTCTGAAAAGCAAGTACCCCAATTATGTTGAGTTTCCTGTTTATGATGCGTGCTTGGATTGGGGCAGCACGAGCTAGATGAGGAGTAAAATACATCAACAGTCATTGAACTTGTCTCTGTTACTCGCCGTGGTCACTCTACTGTGGAATACGTAATTTATGTTTCCTAAATACGTCCGACTGTGCCATTGACGGTCTCTCCTAGCGATAGAGCAATGTATTTTGCTGAGGTGGCGAAGTGGAAGACCCCTTTGGCCACCTGTAGGGTCGATTTTGAAATAAAAAATTAGAAGGACTAAACTGCAAACTTTATAGAAAGAAAGCCCACATCCTCCCATCCCACCGCACGGAGGCCGTGCAACTTCGCCGGCGGGACACTGGGGCATCCACTCCCGCCGACGAGGCCTCCTTCTCGTCGGAGCTCCGTCTCCTGAGCGCGCGGCCACTGCTCTCCCTTCTCACCCTACTCCTCAACCAGGAGCTCGCCCGGGCCAACAACTCCAATCTGTCGGTGTCGCAGGGATCCCGCCGGTGAGCTGCAATCCGACGACGCGCTGCCCAGCCCTGGTGGCATTGTCGCACCCGAAGCCGTGCCACCCGCACGGGGACGACGCCGACCCGTCCCACGGGAGCCCCTGGCCGGCGAGCCGAGCGGTCCGCGGCGAGGTCTGGCATGACGCACAAGGCATCAAGTTGTCGTCCCCGTCGCCATTGGGACTGCCACGCCGCCGCCAAGATGTAGCATCTTCGGGCACTCCGACGGTCAAAACTTGCGGGCCTCCTCTTGCCTGACTTCGCCGCCGGCGCCGTCGAGTCGGCCCCCGAGGAAGACGGCTTTTTCCAACACTGAGAGCGGCTGAGCACTGGAGCTCATGGGGAGGAGGGCGGCATGCCGGAGGAGTGGTGAACGTGCGCAGGGAAGGGCAGGGGCGACTTCTACTGGACGCGCTAGCCTCCCTGGTGCCCTGGACTGCTTCCCATGAGCGTGGCGTATAGCGCGGGTTCGTATGGCAGCCACCCAGACGTGGCGAGATGCTGCTAGCGTCTGCACTGGCCACGAAGCGGCAGCATGTAACGGCATCAATGTCGGTGCACAAGCTCAGGCGTTGGCCGCTGACTGAGCTTCTGCATCGGTATTGATGGCGAAGACGCTAGGCCCTGCGCGGGGCAGTGGCCGCCCGAGACCTTTATAAGCTGGCGCGTGTTGGCGCCGCTCCCGCACGCACTACCTCACCTCCTCCATAGAGCCAGCGCCATAAAGATGCCGTCCTGGCTGAAGAAGACGAAGAACAACCACGAGGCGTCGACAAGCCGCTCAGCGCGCCGCGGTCGCAGGCCTCCATCCCCGCCACCGACGGTGCTCCTGCGCCAACTGCCTTTGGCGCCCTGGCCGCAGCACTACGTCACGCGGCCAGCACGCCACCGCGGCACGCCCCCGGCAGGAGCGCTACCGCCGGTACATGCCGAAGGAGGAGTGTGAGGCGCTATGGGAGGCCAACCAGAGCGTCGATCACCCCGACGTCTCCCTCTCCCACAGGTGGCACCTCAACCGTGCGAGGGTGCCGGTCCCGCCGCCACCGGAGATCAGGCTGAAGCTGGATGCGGAGATGCGCCGCCGCATCCGGAAGTTCCCCAAGGCGATGTGGTGCGGCCGCATGTACCATAACTGCCAGTTCTGGTACGACTTCCTCGCCTGGGAGCACACTGCCCGCCGGTGGTCCACTGCGACTACCAGCCATGGGAGGCCTTCCCCATCGAGGACTCCCTCCCCCCCGACGAAGATGACGGGGAAGAGGACGACGACCACGTCGTCAAGGAGAAGGCCGACGTGGCCATGGAGGACGCCGCCCCACCTAGCGCTGGAGATCTGCCCCCGTAGTACCAGGCGGTCGTCGCTGCCGGCTACGACGAGGAGGCCCTCCTGCGCCAGGTCTTGGAGGAGTCCAAGGCCAACGAGGACAAGATCTTCCCCGGCTACAGCGACGCCATTGCCCTCATGGGCATGATGTCAAAGTACATGGCGTTGCTGCCGCCTCCACCACCACTTCCGCTACAAGCGCCGCCCCTGGCGGCATACAAGGGCTAGGAGGTGCCGCCCCTGCCTGACGTTTGGCGCCGCCAGCGTCGCCATGACCACCCGAACGGAGTGGTCATCAACCCGCCGCTGCAGCCCTAGTCGAAGGTCATCGCCGACCTCGTCTCTGACGACGAGGAGTAGCTGGCGGCGGCACAGCCGCTGTCCATAGGGGACGGCTGCATAGTTATTAGGGTTTTTTAAAAATATTCTCATTGTAAACTTCACTTAAAATTAATGCCAGTTTGCTTCAATTTCGCGCCAGTTTTCAATTGTTTCAAATTTCAAACAAAAAAATATAACGGAACATTATGCGTCAGCTCGCAGCGTGCGATAGCTAGGTGGGCTGGACCACGTATCTCATATCCGTCCCGCGATGCAAACGGATCAAAATAAACTGCTTGCGTCAGCAGTTTGCATCGAGACGCGAATACGAAGGGTGGTACGGTGTGGCCGCGTGGGTCCTCTGAAAGTGTGGCCTGCTGCGGTCTCTTTAAAAGGAGCGCCACACCCTCAGTTTTCGATCGCCTCCCACCCTCTCCAACATCGAAACAGGGAGAAACAGATACTCACAGAGAGCCTACAGCGGTGACTCGCTACGTCCTGCCCCTGATAGGTACTACTGTGGATTCTCTATGTTTATTCTACTTGTAACGCGCAGAGTTTTTTTTTTTTTTTTGGAGATTTTTAGTTAGCGAGAATTAATGCAAACCTTAGCCATGTACAGATTGTCCTGTAGTAGTAGATGTGCCGAAGGGGTAACACTAGATCTTAGCCATGTACTCAGGTCTCCACTCCTAAATCGGAGGGGTATTGTTAGATCTCAGCAGTTCATGTGTTAGAACTCGATCTTTTTTTCAAGTCTGGGGGTCTATTGAAGCACACGCCGATGTAGATATTGTTATTTTTTTCACTCCTTCACTGCATATTGACATGGACTTTGGAGTGTCCAAGGACTCGTGGAGGACTAAAAGAAACTGTCCGATCTCTCTTGTCGTCGCTCTAATTTTCAATTGTTTTATTCAGCTACTAGCTGGAGTAGATTGTATCTCAACCTTCCATTAAAACAACAAATTAAATGGGCTTGATTCAAATTAATTGCATGACCTAATCCTCGATCGGTCGTATGTTAGCTATACTTACTTCATTAGATGCCTTGTACGCCTCCGTCCGGAGGCAATTATACATTTTGAGACAAACTTTGACCTTTTTCAATGGTATAATTTTTATATCAAATATCTCATATTTTTTTGACTAAAATTAATGATCAAAGTTTATCTCAAAATACATAATTGCACAATAATCCGGTATGGAGGGAGTAGTAGACTTAAGCCTCGATTGGTTGCTGCTTATTTCATTAATGAGATGCCTTACACCATTCAGAAACAAGCCTTACGGATTTAATATCAATGATAATAATATATGTTAGATAGTTTATCTCAGGTAAAGAATGGGAGCAAGGGGTGCGATGAAAGGAGGAGTGTTGGTGATGTTCCTGCTGGTGGTGGTGGAGGTGATGTGGTTTGCATCATCGATGTCGACCATGGCAGCAGGGGCGGGGGCAAAAGAAGCTGACCTCTCGCTGGCAGTGCTGCATGAGGAGGACGATCGACCTGAGCTAAGGCTTACAGGGCTAACTTCAAAGAAGTACAGGGCCTTCGTGGCTCGGGTTCGGGAGCTGCTGGGAACCACTGAACTATTGGGATTTGGACTGCTGCGTAGTAGGGCCAGCGTGCAGCAGTTTTCTGAGCGGTTTGTTATGGTTGACATAACAAACCATGCAGAAGAATCGGCTACGTTGGTACTTGATGTCACCAATGTTTATGTGGTGGGTTATGTCGTGGGTAATGTTTCCGTTTTCATAATGCCTGACGCCCAAGATCGCCAGATGCAAGATGAGATCAACGGTGGATATCGTTTCCCAGGGACGACCGAAAGACACATCCTTAACTTCACTGGTGGATATCCTGCACTCGAACGGGCTGCTGGCGGGGGGATAGAATCGCTGAGCAGGGTGCACATAATGCTGGGAGCCGCCGCCCTACATAGGTCTGTGTTGTCGATGCGCCAGTATGCTACTAGGCCAACTAATCTCATCCTACCTGGCGTCACGGACCTGACCCCCGCGTCGCCCTCCTCTGGCGACACGGGGGAACCCTAGCCGCCGCCACCTCTAGAAGCTCTCCACCGCCCTCCTCCAGCGAGGTGCTGTGACGGCGGCAGGGCTATCCAGCGAGGACGGTGTGCTGCTCCAAGGCCTCGTGAGTTGGGGTGAGGTGCACGAGACTCCGGATGAAAATCTGGTCGGGCTTAGGTCGGAGCCGATGATGGCGGCGCTTGCGGGCGTCGCTCTCCTCCTTGGAGGCGTCATCGAGGAGTGCTCGCACCTTCACCTACTCGAGGTGGTGTCTCCGGGGTGAAAACCCAGATCGGGTTGGCCGGTCGGCGGTGGCGGCGTCTTCGACGTCGTTCCTTTCTTGAAAGCATCGCTTTTCGGGACACGTTCTTGTGGAGCACACGGTTCTGGCGCGGTGTCGCTCTGGCGTTGCTACTGCTCAAGGTTGAGCTTCCAAGGCGCAATGTACGCCGTCGTCGGCGACTCCAAGGTGGCACCTTTCTCAGGCTGGCCAAGTCCTGCCACCCGCCTGCCGACTCTTAGGCGCTCAAGGGTTGCTGGTACGTTGACAAGGAGAGTTCGGAGGAGGTCGTTTCTTCGGAGTTGCTTGGCGTTGGTCGTGACGCGGCTTGTGGTTCAGTTTGGGCGAGGCCCTTGTATCGTTGTTGTTGTAGTGCGTGGTGGCTAGTCTTCGGATTAGCGGTGTGTTGTAGCCATTCTTGGCGTTGTGTATCGGCCATCGGCCTCTTCTTCTATGTGACAGATATGTCTCCCAGGACATATTCTCGAAAAAAAAAAATCTCATCCTACAGAGGGTGGCCACTGCGCTCATTGTCTGCGTCCAGATGGTCTCAGAGGCAGCCCGTTTCCCCCGCATTGAGTTTGGAATGAGTGGGATAATCCAGAGGGGGGAAGAGTCCGTGCCAGATGCTTGCATGCTGAGTTTGGAGACTCACTGGGACGACCTGTCGGGAGCGATCCAGACGTCCAACAATGATGGCGTGTTCACGGTCACCACACCAGTGAGGCTCCAGCTGCGTGACTACTCCCTGATTGATGTGTCCGAGGTGCGAACCGTAGCTCCCCTCATAGCTCTCTTGCTTCATTACTGCAACCCAGCTCCAGGGGAGGAGCTCGTCCTCCATCCTGTAGCTGTTCCTGCAGCTGTGATCAGGCTCAAGTCTGAAGCTGAAGTTGTGTGCCCTACCAACGTGGAGCCCAAGGTGCGGATCATCGGAGCAGACGGCCTCTGCGTCGACGTGAGGGACGGGGCCTACAACAACGGCAACCCCATCCAGTTGTGGCCCTGCAAATCCAGCGGCGGCTACGAGAACCAGTTATGGACATTCCGCACCGACGGCACCCTCCGCTCCAATGGCAAGTGCTTGGCGTCCTACGGCCACACATCTGGAGACTACATCATGATCTACGACTGCGACCCTGAGGTCCGTGAGTTCATCTGGCGCTCGTGGCCCAACGGAACCATTTCATCGGCAACCGGCCTCATGTTGTCCACCCATTCATCCAACCCCGGCACCACGCTCTCCGCTCGGGTGGAAGCACGCAACCCCGGTCAGTCGTGGCTACCCACCAACCAAACACAGCCTTTGGTGGTCAGCCAGATCGCCGGCCTTTCCGGCCTTTGCCTGCATGCAGATGGGTTAGACATCGTCTTTCTCCGGGGATGCGCCGCCATGGAATCGGCCTCCTTCTGGGCTCTTTACCCGGACGGCTCCATACGACCTCAGCGGAGGACAAGCACCTGCCTTAGTGCTCCACCTCAAGCAGGCAAGGCTCTCTACACCACCAGCTGCAACCCCAACCACGCTCTCCAGCGATGGCTCTTGGTAAACGATGGAAGCATTGTCAATCTCGACCAAGGCTTTGTCATGGACGTCGGGGTATCCGGCGGTGATACCCTCACCGTCAACCCCTTCGCGGGTACAGATGACCAGGTGTGGCAGGCGCTGCTTTGAAATTCATCATCATCCCCGCTCGATCCAGCAACCTACTCCGGTCTACTTAAATATGCAAGGCCTTACGTACTACTGTATTCCATACGTATATGAGATAAATAAACGGGGCATGCAATAGCGTGGTCTCTCTCTAAGTACTCACATGTGCTACGTGTGTGTATGTGTTCTCCCCCATGTACGCGCTATATATGTATCAATGAAAAAAATTATTGCCTTGCAAATCGTCCTTCTTGTAGACTCCTTTCATTATTCAAACTATATAGGAGTACATGATGAAAGTATATTTGACGATTTATGTAATCATACAAGTTTTGTGCTAGAAATGTTGATGCTTTGTCTTCTGAGTTGCTCAAATTCCTGTGCGAATTTCACTTAAGACAAGCCTAGAACACACTAAAATGAATACTCCCTCCATTCTGATTTACTCTACATTCAAGCAAAATTCACTAACCAGAAACACCCTATTATAACAAAGATTGTCTACATACATATATGTTCATCTACATCAACCGAAATAAGAAACTTACCACACACGAGTCGTGCGAAAACGGTGAGGCGGATCTACTCATGTAAGGAAATTTTAAATGTTCGATCGAGTGCGATGAATTTGACAAAATCTGTCCAAAAATATTCAAACAAGAACACGAGATTTGGAAGATACACTTAACAAAACTCGAATATGATTGGCATAAAAGTAAACCATATCGTTGACACACATCTTTTCCATGTACAACTTATTTTTAAATCGAAGCATGATGTGTGCTACTTCTTCGAAGGGTTAGAGAAGGAGAGAGAAACCCAAATCATGTCAGCTTTGCATCCTGCAAGCGCACATGCCCCTAAATAGCAATTGTTGGCGACTTGGCACCACAAGTCACGTGATATCATCCTTAGGGATGACACCTTTCTTGGCACCTACTTATCCCTGGGTTAGTGGCTTGATGATTACCATCATGACCTTCTTGGAAACCTTGTAGTGGAGCAAAAACTCTAGGATGTGAACACTCCATTGGGTATTTTGAAAATTGATTTTGAAAACCTTGGAATGGTGAGCTATTCCAAAGAATGATTTCCAAAAATGAGTTTTTTTTAAAAAAATATAGGTAAATGGATGAAAAGGAGATGGTGGATTTAAGAAAAAGGCATCGCGTATAAGTGTTCGCCAAACCAATTTCTCCCGTGCAACCACAATTACCCTGGTATGGGACATGTAGTGGTGGAGTAGTTTGTTCACTTTAGTATGGGGTCTACAAAATGTAATGGCAGTCCAACCATGGACATCTTCTCTGTGGCACCCTGGGTAGCGGCGTTTACTCGGGCTCGCAGTGTCACCTTTTTAGGTGGCAGGGGTACAATCTAAGGGCCCTCATTGAAAACACCTGCAAGTGATGGCAGGGTTCCAGAGGGTCAAGTGGGCTGCGGAATTTGCAACTCCGGGGTCAAACAGCCTCCTGGGCTTTGGTGTTGAGGGGTGCATCTCTAGGTGGTAGATCCAATGCTAAGGTGGGCAGGTGAAAAACTATGATCAGGTGCTTGTCATGGCATATGTTTTTATGCTAGGAGGATGTCCGTACGATAAGTATCCGAATATTGTGGGTAAAGTGTACAACCTCTACAGAGTGTAAATCTATTTGAATAGCCGAGTCATCGGTCATGGACGGTCGGAATGGATATACTTAACCTATGTCGGGTTTTGTTTTACCAAGATGTTTTTCAAAATAAGAATAAGATGTCGGACGGAGTACTCAGAGGGTACTGCATAGGAAAGGTTTGGAGTACCGGGAGGGTACTGCCGAGGAGTTGGAAGCGGTCATGTGTGATTGACGGGTTTATGAAATAAAAAGGGTCATTCCCTTCCTAGAGATTTTACTAAAAAAATTATAAAAGCTTTTAATAAGGATATAGCGATGTCTTAGAACAAGGTTCTAGACATACTATATCGATGAGAGAAAACTATGTTTCCAAAGAAGCAAACTAGAGTAGAGCCGTCACTTGCTACAGCCATATGGCATATCCATTGCTCTCCATTTAGATGGTTTGCAAGTACAATTCAAATGTACTCACGGCTTTGTCCCTAGCTATTAACCTGGTCAGACCTAGAGGAAGACTTCAATGAAGATGGTGATGGGTACGACGACACCGGTGCAAACTAGGAACGTCTCCCAGTTAGTTGTCTGTAGGGTTGTAGGAATGACGTGGGTCATCAACGATGTTTTGTATCTACTGCTTAGTTGTGAACTTGCCCTGCGTGGCATTAGCAAACTTGGTCATGTGACCAATTGTAAAACTTTTATCTTGGTACTGTAATGGATGATGTAACTTTGATATCAACTCGCACTAGTAGAAAAAGGGCTTCCATACACCCACTTTAGTCCCCAAATGTTACAAAAGCGATAGGCAATAACGAAGAACGAAAAAGAAATCACAGCATGGAGACACAAGATTTTAACGTGGAAAACCCTCTCCAACAAAGAGAGGTAAAAACCACGGGCGCCAGCCAGCAAAACTTCACTATATCGGGAGAATGTTTAAAAACGCCATGGGTTATCTTATGATGCGATAAACCCTAGATGGTGGCTTACAAGGAACATATATAGGCGGCGATAACGATCCATACCGTGGGGGGGCTGCCGCCCCCCGCACCCCCTCAGGCGTCCCTAGTTTGGAAACGGTGTGGGCTAACTTCGGCCTACGCTTCGCTTTGGCCCAGGCCTCCGACGATGGGCCTCGCTCCGCTCCGTCCGAAGTTAGCCTTTCTTCAGCGCACCAATACTTGAATTTGGATCAGAATATAACAAACTCCACCTTGAGACAAATTCCTTGTAGCATGAACTTCAACAATCACCTGAATCAACAAAGAAAACACTTACTGGCGCCAAACAGCCACTTGGGCTAAACAGTTATACCAACTAAGCTTGAGCAGAGCTCAAACTTAGCAACAGGAACATGCTTCGTCATCATATCAGCAGGATTATCATGAGTACTGATCTTGCATACCTGCAGTTTACCTCGTGCAACCACATCACGAACATAGTGGTACTTAATATCAATGTGCTTTGTCCTCTCATGGAACATCTGATCTTTAGTAAGATAAGTTGCACTTTGACTGTCACAAAATAACTTAATGCAAGAATCATCTCAACAAAGCTCAGCAAACAGACCTTTCAGCCAAACAGCCTCTTTGCATGCTTCATTGATAGCCATGTACTCAGCCTCAGTTATAGATTGTGCTGGAACATCCTGCAAGGTAGCCTTGCAGCTAACAGCACATCCACCAACAGTAAACACATAACCTGTGAGGAACCTCCTCTTATCCAAGTCGGCAGCATAATCTGAATCCACATAGCCTACGAGTCCCCCACCAGTCCTGCCAAACTTCAAGCAAGCTTTAGATGTGCCGCGAAGGTACCTGAAAATCCACTGAACAGCATTCCAATGTTCTTTACCAGGATTAGCCATGTATCGACTGACCAAACTCCACCTGCTCAGCACAACTCAAAGCATAATGAACAATATCACACTCTTCAATTAAACGATTAGGAGGTGCAATATTTCTCTTAGGACGGCCAGCTGCAATAGACCATGATAGCTGCTAAAAAATAGGCAGTGAAGGTGTGTTATCGCCACATTTTGGCCAAATGAGGAGATGGGCCGTAATCAAGATGGGCTTGGAGGCTGGATCGGCCTTGCGCGTGGATTTGGGCTAATTGCCCGTGTATCTGTATATTATGATAGAGTACGTTTCGGTTTAAACAAGAGATAGAGTTGTTAGGTTTATTCCAAAGATAGAAAGTCTCCGGACTATAAATATGTACCTAGGGTTATTGAGAAAGGAGGACGATCACGTTCACAACAAACACAATCTCGGCGCATCGCCACCCCTTGTTTCGAGGGTTTCTTTCAGGTAAGCGTCGTGCTGCCTAGATCGCATCTCGCGATCTAGGCAGCATCTGCTTATGTGTTATTTGGTGTTGCTCGTACTGAAGCCTTGTTGATGGCGAGTAATACTGTTATCATAGATCTGTTTGGGCTAGCATCGGTGCTTTTGGTTATGTTTGCTTAGTCATGCTGCCCCTAGAGATCTCGCTGCCTTTGCACCTATTTTGGGTGTAAGGGCAGCATCTTGCTTGATCTTTATTCAGTCGATTCAATCTGTCATAGTTGTTCCTTGTTCTCCAAGGATTAGTTTAATATCCGCATGGTTAGGCCTCACAAACGGGTTGAACGATCCAGTAGTACGTAAGGATATGGTTTGCCAATTCGAGAGGAGTTGTTCCGGGAATTGACTCTACGTTGGTTTTTTGGCCTCCTCTAGGGTTAGTTTTCTGTTATCTTTCGTATCTACCAGGCTCAATTACGTGTGGGATGTTCCAATTATGTGGTGAAAGCGTTAAACTGTCGTAGATCGATTTGACTTGTATTGATAAAGCAAAACCCCATGTTATCGTAGATCCAATGCAGATCCATGGGACAATCGGCTACATGAGCCGATTCACAGGGAAACCTGAGAGCCGATCGAGGCTCGTATTTAATGTTTACTTGTCTGCCATGCAGGAAACTAATCGAAGCAATCCATCACCTTCCTGATCAGGTATAGGTCAGGTGGCACGCCCTTGCATCAGCCAGGACGTGTGCCGGAGTTTTGTGGGCCGTTGCCCGAGGGACCAGGGCCCACCAGCAGTTCTGGGAGCCTCCCGGCTCTTCGTGTTGCTCGTCGCTGCTCGCCGGTGGGTTTTGACAGGCAACAAGGTGGAACATAAACATCATCATTATTGGTTTCAGGAAGCACATTTTCATTCTCCTTTGCCTGCTCCACCTGCACGCCAATTCTCTGTTGCTCATCATTAGAAACATTAGGAGAATCAATAGCATCAGAAATATCAGCAGACGGACTATCATAAAACATAACCGCCTCATTAAAAATGACATTCCTACTCAACAAAACTTTCTTGGTTTCAGGATTCCATAATTTATATGCCTTAACTCCTGAACCATAACCAAGGAAGATGCACTTAACAGCCCTTAGCTCTAACTTTCCATTATCAATGTGAGCATAAGTAGTGCAACCAAAAACTCTCAACTCAGAATAATCAGCTGGTGAACCAGACCATACCTCAATGGGAGTTTTCTTATCAAGTGGAATAGAAGGTGACCTGTTGATGAGATAGCATGCGGTGGAGGCTGCTTGATACGTCCATTTTGCATCACTATTTTGTATCATAATTTACTGTTATTCATTGATATATTTCACATTTAGAGATGATATTTATGTTGTTTCCTCTATTTTTATATGTTTGATGATCATTGGAGGATTTGCTGCCGGAGTCAGGATTCTGCTGGAAAAAGGACCATCAAGACACCATATTTCAGAAGATCAGGAAATTCTAGAAAAATACCCGAAAATTATATTTTGCCAGAAGACTGAGGAAGCCAGAAGGAGGAGGCGAGAGGAGCCACAGGGTAGGCACACACACAGGGGGTGCAGGCCCACCTCTGGCCGCGCCGGCCTATTGTGTGGCCGCCCTGGCCCACTTCTGTCATCGCCCCTTCGCGTATTTTATCGTCCCCGAAAACCTAAGTCAAAGGGGGGCTTAGAGATAGACACCGCCGCCTCTGCGGGGCTCTCCGGCAGGCTATGCTCCGCCGGGCCCTGGTTGGGTGACGAAGCTTGTCCCCGCGACCTGTTTGGGCCAGCCACGACGATGCGGTTGTCGTGCCGGGTGCCGCTCGCCTCTCCGTGTGGCTCCATCGCCTGCTGCTGCAGGTCAGCGGCATCCAGGAGTTCTTGGATCTGGGCTTGCTTCTCCCGCAAGTCCTCGCCATGCAGTCCGTCCAGTTCAGAGGTGATGTAGCACGCGGCGCGGAGGTTCTTCGTGGGCGTGCTGTAAGTTGGCTTGGTGATGACTGGAGGCAGCTTTGCCGAGGGTGCTGCCTGGTTCAGCTCCATGCCTAGCTCGCGGCCTCGTTGACGAACCTGTCCCGCCCGGCTAGGACCGTCTCCAGCCGGAGTGAAGCCATGGGCAGTGTTGTACTCGTGGAGCGTGGAGAGGATGCACCGACGAGTGTCTTCAACGTCAATCGCTTCCTTGAGGAGGTTGCGGCGCGTCCGCTCTAGATCCTCAGAGATCTTGACCGAATCAGCGGTGAGGTCGAGTGGAGTGCGCAGGTCCATGATGGCAGCGTCCAGCACGTCCCGCTCTGGAGGTGGAAGATCTTGTTCCGGAAGAGATGGGCGCTCGAGCGGCGGGCGCGCGGTGCGCGGTAGGTCGCCGCCACCGTCTTCCTCCAGGGCCATCACTTCAACCATGGCGCAAAGATCACTGCTTTCGCTGCAATCCGAGCCTGCGTTGCAGAGAGGGTCAAGCACGTCGGTTACCTCTTCTGGGAAGGGCTTGGCGACGTAGAAACAGTGGCTGCCGATGTCGAGGAAGGAGCCGCTACCGCCGACGCCGTCCCCGAAGCAGGCCAAGTTGTTGCTGACACAGTCGAGGGTGCCAAACCTCTAGACAAGGCCGGAGGCGACCCTCTCACCAGAGATCGATGGGGATCCCGGCCAGAACTTGACTCCGGTCGTCGCCGCGCGTTGCCCCACGGTGGGCACCAACTGTCGTGGGAATTTGGAGACAGTAGCCATGGGGATGGCTTAACGGAGGGGCTCGACGGTGGTGACGATGGGTCCGGCTCAGGATTGTGCCAACGGAGACACCTCGGTTACCCAGGTTCAGGGCCCTCCACGATGGAGGTAAAACCCCTACTTCCTGCCTGCTTTCTATTAGCTTTACAGTGATTACAGTGCTCCTTGAGCTGTTCGTCTAGAGGAGGAAGAAGGAGAAGGATTCGGTCCCCTAGGCTAAGGGTCCAGACCCCCTTATATAGGCGGGGGTCTGGTTATAGGTTAGGTGGCCGGCTGCCCGGTTGCCGGCTCCCCGCGGCTGCGTCCTCGGTGTGATCTCCTAGCCCACCTCTGTTCCCTCTTGACAGTTGCACTTTATAAAGCGCCTTTTGCCCCCTTGGACCGGCATCTGGGAGGCATATGCCCTCCCTTTTGCCTCGGATCCTTTCGTGGGGAAGGCTCATGCTCGATGGTTGGTGGAGGCCGGTCGTGGCGGGAGTCACTCCCGTCCTTGGCCCCTGGCGATCTTGTCGGGGCCAGACTGCTTTCGGCGACATAGCCGTTGGAGGAATCTTATCTTCATCGTCCGACTCTAGCTCTCCTCGATGGAGTCGCCAGCCGGCTGCTGGCGCAGCCGGCCATTTAGCTGGAACCGGTCTTTCTTGCTTGACACCGTGGAGACTCCTGGGATGCCAGCCGGCATACTGCGCTGCCCTTGGCGCACCCCTGAAGTCATCCCCACGACAAGCCTCTTCCCCAGAGAGCAGGTGAACGGACTTACGAGGAAAACAAAGTGATATCAGACGCCGAAGTGAAGGCCTTTTTTGCACCGAAAGAGCCTGAGCCCAAGCCGACATACAATGATAAGGACAAGAAGTGGGCTATCGGTATGCTTACTACAGAGCCCCAATATAAGAGAAGTCTGTCATCAGACTATAAACGCGAAATTAAAAGGCAAAGTGACTCGGCCAAGGCAAAAAGAAGCGGGAAACAAATTCCCTAGCTTGGAGAATAGAAGAATCAATCGGTCCCCCCGCTCATAGTCGCCCCCCCCCCCCCCCCCCCGATATCCATATGGCCTTCAGACCTGATTTAGATATGGACCGTGAGTTATTGGACCCCTGAGTAGTAAAAGCTGCAAAACTAATGGGTGTAACTGTAATGGAGGCCAAAGAGTCAGCGGCCGCATTGAATATTTCTCTTCTGGCTATGTTAGGCCTTGAAGAAGCGCCAGTGGGAGAGATAGTAGAGATATATGTTATGGGGGGGGCTCTGATCAAGCCTGAGGAGGAACGCGGTCTATCAAGAAATATGCGAAATCTGCTCGGCTGGTACAAGGCGTATATACAAAAAAAGGACTTTAAACATTTTATCCTCTTGGACGTTAGAGAGGAGCATTACTTCAAAAGATATCTGTTACATATTCCATTGGACGAATTGTTTCACATATTCAATCAGCGCGAACTCGACAAGTCTACCATCAGTTGCTATTGTATGTAAGTGATTTATATTCAAGTATCTAGCTAAGCTCGTTCATTGCCTGTAATATATTATCTTAATTAACTATATGATTTTTGTACGCTATTATGTAGATTTAAGATGTTCGAATGCAAACAAAAGGGAATCTATGACGTTGGGTTCATTGACCCATATATCATTAATGAAAGGATGTTACAAGATCACTCCAGAGACGTGGAGAATGACCTCTTCAGATTTTTTGCCAAGCAATGTCTTAAAAGAGAACTTCTATTTCCTTACAACTTCAAGTGAGTGTTTCTATCTTATACACATTATTTTTTGCTTACTCAATGTTAAGTGTAATTGATGAGTTATGCATGCGTGTCTGCAGTTTTCACTGGATTCTGCTAAAGATTCAATTTGACACATCAACTATTCAAATCTTGGACTCAATGGATAAGCCCGAATTCCTGTTTAGCGACATGAAAGCAATGCTGCAGAAGTAATTTCAATCATTACCCGACTATATCAGCTTCTTTCATTAATTTCCTAATATCAAATATTTAATAACTCATTTGTTCATTTTGTTTGCCCTGTAGCGTTTGGACACGTTTCAGAAGGTCGGTAGTAGGTGAATTCAAAGAACAACTAACTTTTAAAGAGATAAAGGGTTTAAAGCAACCACCGGGGACCAATTTCTGTGGATTCTACGTTTGCGAGTTCATCCGGTGGTACACCAGTGAGCGGAGAGCACATTCCACGAACTTTGATGTACGTAAATAATATTCACAGTTTTCTTTTATTATAATCAATTGTGTTGAGTTTTATCCAACTTATATATATCCATATCGATCTTCTTTAAGTTGTATGTGATGCGCGAGAAGCTCCTACCAACCCAGCGCATAAAATCAATTCAAGAGGAGCTGGCGGGATTCATGCTGAGGAAGGTCCTCCGTGAGAAAGGAGAACACTATGTGGAAGACGACGAACGCTATATGTAATTTAGTGATCTCCATGTAATTAACTTAGCTTGTTTGAAACTTGTTTGAAAAATAGATGTACATAGACTTGTTTGAAATTGTTGTATATACAGTCACAAGACATAGTATAATATTATATATGCATACACCAACGTGTAATGTGTATGTACTAGTCATAGAATATGGGTACGGAAACTCGCTTGAAATTAAAGTGAACTCTAATTAACCATAAATCCTAAACCTATAATCTGAAATAGAAAAGAAAAAAAACAAAACTCTTTAGTCCTGGTTCTTAGGTCCCCGGAGCAGGCGCTCCCAGCCATGCCCACGTGGACGGCCATTAGTCCCGGTTCATTTGCAACCGGGACTAAAGGGTAGGGGCCTTTAATCCCGCTTTGCTAGTCCCGGTTGGGAAACCGGGACTAATGGCAGTTACAGACTGGGATTAAAGGCCTTTTTTCCACCAGTGCCTGTGCTCGTACACCCTCGCCGAATAAAACTGCCACCTCCCAGTCGCCAGGAAGAAGGCCGGCAACAAACGATAGGCATTGATGCTTTGTCGGGTTTGGATGATGCATTCCACCATCCGGAGGAGGCCGCCGGCGCCGGTGTCCGCAGGGCTAGAATGAACGGGTGAGAGAAGAAGAAACAAGATATTTTTTCCCTTGACTGAATGGATAAGGATCACGTGGGGCCTATTTCTCTCCAAAACGTTGCAGCCATTAGATTGGATCGAATCCTATGGTCCATATCGATAGAGATTGAACTCACCACCAACTCCAATCTTTATAAAAATAGAGATAGAAAAAAGTAAAACCAAAAAATGGTAGTCCTCACCCAGAAGATCACGCGCTACGATTGGCCGGAACCATACCTTGCCACGTGCCCCTTGTTGTCCTAAAACATCCAAAACCAAGGATCAACGTCTAGAATAAAATAGTTAGTGCAAAAGGTAAAAATCTCCCCAACAAAGAATGCCGCAAACAAAGTGCCCCAAGACCCATGGATTTGAAAAAAATGGGCTAAACCAACAAAATTTGTACTCTTGGTCCATGAGACCACTAGATTAAAAAAAATTGAGAGTGAAATACCAACAACATCTCAATAATGTCGCCACCAAGTCCGATGACCACTTGGTCACCAATGTTGTCGAGTGTGGCCCATCATTTGCCTCGGCTCCGGGAGTGAAATAGTTCCAACCACCGGACTGGTAAGCATGATGGGGGAGACTTGCATTTGCGCCTTGGTAAAAACGTGAGACCTTCACGTGGCGTTATTTTATCCGGGAGCAGTTTCCGTTTACTTATAATAGTTAGTTTATGGATAAAATAAATGTGTTTTGAAGTTGTAAACATTTTTTGAACTGGTGAAAGATTTTTTGAATCTCGTGAAAAATACTTCTCGAACCTTATGTATTTTTTTCCATGCAGTGAACATTTCTTTAAAAAGGTGAGAAATATTTTGAATCCTGTAAAAATATTTTTTAACCATCTTAAAGTATTTTTCAAACCCAGTTTACGTTTTCCAAAACATCATGGACACTTTTTTTTGACCCCGTAAATATGTTTTCGACCGCCTAAAGCAGTGCCTATGCTTAGCGTGGTTCGTCTAATTCCACGTTCAGGTCCTAGTATGCTTGTAAGCTTGGGTAGGTGGGTGATTCCCTGTTCAAATAAAGTGGGTGATCTACCGAATAAGGGCGTGTTTGGTTGCCCAGGTGGGAATTTTCCTTTTTTTTTCTTCCGGCGGAACCTGGTTGGCTGGAGATGTGGCATGAGGCTTGGTCGCATGAGCACAACACTTGTTTCGTTGCCCACAATCTCGGTTTTTGGCTTTTTTAGAGCACATGACCCTTTTATTCATCATTTGGAACAATGTTTACAGGGAAATTCAGACCCTCTGGGAGGGTACCTAGCCAGACATGAGGCGTAGCTGCTCGAGCTAGCCGGTGTGCCTCCACGTTCGATCGCCTTCCTTCATGGGGAAAGGTGGTGTTCCCACGGATCACCGCCCACTACAGCACGCGCTCGCTACGCCGCCGGCCGCTGGCCGTTGGGTTAGGCCAAAAAAGCCGTTGGCTTAGCCTAACCCGACGGCATCAGGCCTAAGTCGTCGGGTTAGGTGTCATTGGTGTTTTTGCCCGTCGGCTTAGGTCTAAATGTCGTCGGGTTAGCCTTTACTGTCGGCGTAGGCTAACCCGACGGCCTAAAAATACCGTCGGGTTAGGTTATTTTGGTTTTATAAAAAAGTTCAAATTTTTATTTTTTAAAATTTTTCTTTTCTTTGATTTTATATATTCTTTCAATTTTTGTTATCTCTCTAATGACAATGGAACAATGACTTACCGCTTAGTCACTCATCCTCAGATTGCTACAAGCCTAGCACACTTAACTCCTAAGTTCTATCAGAATAAGCTACTCCTACACTACTAAGTCCTTATTGATATTAGTAGCATATCAATCCTCTTAAGCCATGTGTATCTATATGACTATATGTAAGTATGTATATGTGTATGTCTATGTGTGTAGGTATGTATGGGCATGTGTATATGTGTTTGTTAACATTTTAAAAAAATTAAAACTTTCAATAACTTAAAAATTAAAATATTCAAAAAATAAAAAATAAAAAAACATTTTGAATCCGCAACACGTCATTTTTTCACGAAAATTTGACCGTTAAAGCGGGACTCCGCACCGCCTGGCCACGAGCGGGAGTTTCGTGCGTTGTTATTTTCGTACGTGTCCCGAACCGGATGTAACTAATTCAAAAAAATCGAAAAAATGTGAGACCTTTGCGTGGTGTCATTTTATATCCCCTAGTTGTGGGAAAAAACTTCAAACCTTTATAAAAGAAATTTACCAGAAAGTCTTTTCACAAAATGACCTACCACGTTCGAGGTTGTATGGCTTTTAGGTCAAATGAGCTAGTTTTGGCCCTGATCATGATATAGTTTATCGAAAATGAGGTCATATTGGACACGCGCATGGCCCTTGGAGTGGCGAGGAACGCCATGGAGGCCAATTTTTGTTTCGTCCCACGAAAAAGTGCGTTTTCTATTTTCGGAGTACCGAAATCGAGTATTTTTTGTGAGGCAGCTATCAAAACGGCAAACGGAGAGCTAGGCACAACACCCCACATAAATAATAGACCACCTGGGATACACATATCAGCTCTCGTTTCGTCCCGCAAACCTTCAGAGTTATTTTCTGGATTCTACACAAGTTCCTATCGATTTTGTTGGAACCGGGGTGGGTTTGCCCTTTAGCTCTAATAAAACGAGCTCCTGATTTTTTGCAAAAATCATTTTTGGATCCGCAACATGTCATTGCATCACCAAACTTTTACCATTAAAGCGGGACTCCGCGCCGCCTAGCCGTGAGCGGGAGTTTCATGCGTTGTCATTTTTATGCAGGTCCCAAACCGGCCGTAACTAATTCAAAAAAAATTGATCCTTCTCCCGGCATCATTTTATATCACCTAGACATGGAAAAAAATTTAAACATTGATAAAAGCAATTTACCAGAAAGTCCCTTCATAAAAATGACCTACGATGTTCGAGGTTGCATGGCTTTTAGGTCAAATGAGCTAGGTTTGGTCTTGATCATGCCATAGTTTGTCGAAACAATGCAATATCAGACACGCGCATGGCCCTTGGGGTGGCGAGGAGCGCCACAGAGGCCAATTTTCGTTTCAACCCAGGAAAACTGCGTTTTCCATTTTCAGAGTGCCAAAATTGGGTTTTTTGTGAGGCAGCTATCGAAACGGCAAACGGAAAGCGGGGCACAACACCCTATATAAATAATAGACCACCTGGGATACACATATAAGCTCTCGTTTTGTTGCGCAAACCTTTAGAGTTATTTTTTGGATTTTATGCAAGCTTCTACCAATTTTGCTGGAACCAGGGTGGGTTTGCCCTTTCGCTCTAGATGAGCTCCTAATTTTTTGGAAAAATTCTTTTTGGATCCGCAACATGTCATTTCCTCACCAAACGTTTACGGTTAAAGCGAGACTCTGCACCGCATGACCGCGAGCGGGAGTTTCGTGCATTGTTATTTTCATGCAGGTCTCAAACCGGGCGTAACTAATTCAAAAAACAAAAAAATGCGAGACCTTCACATGACATCATTTTATATCCCCTAGATGTGGTGCAAAAAATTCAAACATTGATAAAAGTAATTTAGCAGAAAATCCCTTCACAAAAATGACCTACGACTTTTGAGGTTGCATGGCTTTTACGTCAAATGAGCTAGGTTTGGCCTTGATCATGGCATAGTTTGTCGAAACGAGGCCATATCAGACACGTGCATGGCCCTTGGGGTGGCGAGGAACATCACAGAGGCCAATTTTTATTTCGTTCCACAAAAAGTGCGTTTTCCATTTTTGGAGTGCTGAAATCGGGTTTTTTGTGAGGAAGCTACCGAAACGGCAAACAGAAAGCTGGGCGCAACACCCCACATAAATAATAAACAACCTGGGATACACATATCAGCTCTCACATAGATTTATTTTTTGGATTTTACGCAAGCTCCTACCAATTTTGCTGGAACCGGGGTGGGTTTGCCCTTTAGCTCTAATAAGACGAGCTCCTGATTTTTTGTAAAAATCATTTTTGGTTTCGCACCAAACTTTTACTGTTAAAGCGGGACTCTGCACCGCCTAGCCGCGAGCGGGAGTTTCGTGCGTCGTCATTTTCATGCGGGTCCCGAACCGGGCGTAACTAATTAAAAAATCAAAAAAATGCGAGACTTTCGCGTGGCATCATTTTAAATCACCTAGATGTGGGGAAAAATTTCAAACATTGATAAAATCAATTTATCAAAAAGTTCCTTCACAAAAATGACCTACGACGTTCGAGGTTGCATGGCTTTCAAGTCAAATGAGCTAGGTTTGGCCATAATCATGGCATTGTTTGTCGAAACAAGGCTATATCGGACACCCGTGTGGCCCTTGGGATGGCGAGGAACACCACTGAGGCCGATTTTTTTGTTTCGTCCCACAAAAAGTGCATTTTCCATTTTCGGAGTACCGAAATCGGGTTTTTTTAATTTTCCTAATTCAAGTTTTTTGCAAAGTATGTTGAAATTCAAGTTTCTTAATTTCCCTATCAACTAGATCATGTAACATAACTACACCTCAAAGGATATTATTTTTTGAATTTTTTTCTATTTTCTTTTATTTTTCACAAAACTAAAAAGGCGATAAAAAAACAAAAATACGGTCCTGCATGGACAACAGGGCGCAACGGTTGCTTCATACCGCAGCCTGACCTGTTGGGCTACGCCGACGGCCATCCTGGCCTGACGGCCTCGGTTGGACGTGCCCGAGGTGATGGTCTACGCCGACGGCCCCGACCTTTGACCGTCAGCATAGAATATGACCTTTGGCGCATGGCACTGTTCCTGTAGTGGCCGACTCCTTGATCTCGCATAGGATGTTACTAAACAGCCCGTTCTTGGCTTGGAGGCCCTGCACCACCTCTTAACAATCGGATGTGATCAATACTGCTCCAACGATTAGATCATTGGATAACGCCATGCCCTCACAGCATAAGGCCCGATATGATTTTTGGCTTGGCTGATGCAAAACACAACGTCTGACAGCCTGCATAAGGCCCGATATGGTTACCTTGGACATCTTTGTGGTGAGCATACGATCGAGCATATCAACAACAATGGCGACAGAGACATAAACAATGGTCCTTTATCCATGAGAAGAGGATTTCGAACAAAGAAGCTCATTCCTTAGCTAGAGGTAGTGTTCTTTTGGAACCCTGGTCGCCATGTATGGCTGTTAGCACCCCCTGAGGGTGTTTGTATTAATATTATTAGTGCTGAGTAATAAAGTTGGTTCCACCCCTCAAAAAAAAAATATTTAGAGATGATTTTTGATATCTCAAATTCTCAATAGCAATTTATAGACTTAACAAGATTTTTCGATAGAGCAAAATCTGCAAGCCCAGCACTCCTGTTCGCCCTCTGCATCTTACTTCAGCTAAAAATCCTCCGCGTCCTGTACTTTAGCTCAAACTTCAGTTCGCCCTCCACGTCTTGTACTTCAGCTCAAAAACTTCAGATCAAACAAATTGAATCCAATCCAATCGGATGAACAAGAAGACTAACCTACTCCTAGAAGAATATAGAGAAGGGAATTGTACCGACGGTTGGAAATCTCGGATGGATTCGTTGGGAATCAATGAATCATGATATCCTCCTCCATTAATTCCTGTCGACCAGAGAGAGCGCCACATCGTCGCATCGGTGGAAGACGAGAGACAGAGAGCCAAACAGGAGCACGAGGAGTCCACGGGAGAAGGCGATGCGATGGACTCAGTTAATGCGGCATGCAGGGGCCAGCGATAGCTGTTTGCCTTTTGCATGCTTAGCGATGGATCAAAAGGCCTTAGCTGAGTGCGTGGCCAAAGCCTGAATTAGATTGCGTCAACCATTTTTCCCCTAACAGCTCTACTATGATGGCCGCACCGGTTGCACTGCCTCAGGGCCGGCCCTGTTCAGATCGACAAGGAACACATGCTAACAGATCTAGTGAACACATGCACATGCTAACAGATCTAGTGAACACATGCTAACAGATCTAGTGAACATGCTAACAGATCTAGGGTGTGTTCGGTTTTGGAATGGGGTGGAATGGAATGGAACCATTCCATTCCGCCAGAATGGAACCGTTCCATTCTTGTGTTCGGTTTGGACAAAAAATTGTCATGGAACCGTTCCATTCTTGTGTTCGGTTTTGGAACGGGGGTGAGAATGGAATGGAACGGTTCCACGCCGGGAGGCCGTTCCTGTGTTCGGTTGAGAAGTGGAATGGAATGGAACGGTTCCTAAACTTGATTAATTATTCTAAACTCAATTAATTATTTCTTAAACTGGATTAATTATTGCTAAACTTAATTAATTATTCCTAATCTTGATTAATTATTCCTAATCGTGATTAATTATAATTAATCTTGATTAATTATAATTAATCTTGATTAATTATTGCTAAACTTGATTAAATTAGAGGGAGACACTGTGCAATTCCACCCCATCCGGCCGATTTGGAGGAACCGGTCGGTTCCGCATATTAGGGGAATATTCCCTTTTGAGGAATGAGTTGGTTCCATTCCGTGCTAAAACCGAACACGAGAATAACTCCTAGGAATGGAACGGTTCCATTCCGTTCCAGACAATTCCAGAACCGAACACACCCCTAGTGAACACACGTTAACGCAGGCACGTGCAAAAGATTCCTCAGTAGTGACTTTTGCGGTGCAGGAATTTTTTTTTCGCGTGGGCAACCAAACGGACAAAATTCTTCTTCTCGGGTATGAGAAAAGCCTCCGTGGGCAACAAACACGCCCTAAATGAACCGCGTTAGAAAAATTCCAGGTGCGCAGGACGAAAAACCGCGCCCAGTCGCGCGTTTGAACGCGTTTTCCGTCCGGCGCTCCCGATAGCGTGTCCGGCGCCTTGAGGCCATCCCCGCTCCATAGGGGATGTTGCGGGCACGCCGGACACAATGTTTTGTGGGCGAGCTCTATGTGGGACACCCCTGTCAACCACACAGACGAGCGGTCGTTATTTATCCCGTTGCCTATCTCTGATGTTCCCCAGGCAGGCGTAACGAAGGGTCTCGTCGTGGCTGCGACCCGCGTGCCCTTGTATGGCATGCCGGGTAACCTCAACGGCGTAAATGCACAGCGGCCCCTTCGCATGCCCGCCGGCGTTAAATAGCCGCGTGCCCGCACCGCTTTACCTCACACCTCACCTTCCCTCTCTCTTTCTCACTCTCTCTCTTCTCTCGCAGCTGATACGTCCAAAACGTATCTACTTTCCCGAACACTTTTGTTGTTGTTTCTCCTCTAATCTGTGTGTTTTGAATACAACTAACACAGACTAACGTTGTTTTCAGCAGAATTGCCGTGGTGTCTTGTTTTTGTGCAGAAATCCAACTTTCAGAAAAAATCCCGGAAAATACTGCAAAATTCCTAGGCGTCGCCTCGACCCCTGCTTCCGCCTATATATACCTTCTGACCTGAAAGGATCGGGGGTTGGGCGTTTTTCCCATATAGAGTTCCACTGCGCCGCTACCATCAGAAACCGCGATTCGGAACCAGAAACTCTTTTCTGGCACCCTATCGGATGGGGATTTCGAGGAGATCATCGCCACCATCATCACCGACGTCTCTCCATCAACTATCCATGATTCCCCCATCATGTGTGAGTAATTCCCGCTGTAGGCGAAGGGGATGGTAGGGATTTGATGAGATCATTCATGTAATTGCTATGAGATTGTTAGAGCATGGTGCCTAGTATCCATTGTTAGTGCTTATGACATTGTTGCAACTTGTTGTGCTTAATGCTTGTCACTTTGGGCCTGAGTGCCATGATCTCAGATCTGAACTTGTTATTGTTTTATGATGATAATTGTTGTTTTTGATCTTACCTGCAAGTTGTATACACATATCGTTGTCCGAAACCTGAGGTCCCAAAGTGATAATAATTGGGATAACCGGAGGGGATGGCTGTAATGTGAGGATCACATGTGTTCACTGAGTGTTAACTTTGCTCCAGTACTTTATTAAAATGAGTACCTTAATTACCAGTAGATTCCCTTGAGGCCCCGCTGCAAACGGGCTGGTAGGACAGAAGATGTCGTGCAAGTTTCTCATTGCGAGCACGTACGACTATATACGGAACACATGCCTATGGTTGTTTAGTACTAGGATGTTTTATCTTTATTTATCTGTAATTTCCTATGTCTTGATTATTACATAAATTATCTTGTCCATGCAACGCCCATTCATCCATCCCTATGCCTACAGTATTTAATCCTACTATTTACTATTGATACCGTTATTGTCTTTATTTTACTATTGCTGCTACTATTTTACTACTGCCACTACTATAAAACTGTTGCTACTGATAAAACGGCATATCTGATGTGTCTATCGGACATCGTTTGAGTGACGCGACTGAAGATGGTCTTAAGCGAGAATGTATCGTATGCACCGGCTCGTTCACTACTCCTGCTGCGCCGAACGTGCTATAGCCGTAGGATGAATAAGCAAAGGATAAGATGGCATTTTGTGTGATTCGCAGCCAAGTCCATTGGTATATTTGCAAAAGCACTCTGTGAAATGACTGGGTTCCAACACGAAGTGCCTCCTTCTTCAAATCATTTTCTGCCATCTTCCTTCCTGGTTTTATTCAATATTGCAGTTGAGGCTGCTATCCCCTGTCATTTAATTTCTTGATCCAAGACGGAGCCATGCCAACCTCGTCAGTACAAGTTCATCTCCACCTTCTCCATTGTTACAATCTTCGCTGATTCTCGACCGGCAAGATAAGTTTTGAGGAAGAAGACGAGATTCGGACTGTCCTGCCACATCTGCGTGGTCTTGTGTATTGTCCCCTTCACCAATACGAGCCCTGCTCCTTTTATTTTGGATCAATCCTCGTTGAGGTGTTTTATTTTTGCAGATCCCAATTAAAATGGAGTTTGATTGCTGAAATTATGTTGAGATTTACACGTTTTAGTTTTGTTCTTGGTTTAGATCTGCATGTTCTTGTTATAGACGGATCGATTTTGTGTAGATCTGGCTGAGATCCACAATCCCGTTTGTATTTGTGTGACTCTGAAAAGCAAGTACCCCAATTATGTTGAGTTTCCTGTTTATGATGCGTGCTTGGATTGGGGCAGCACGAGCTAGATGAGGAGTAAAATACATCAAGAGTCATTGAACTTGTCTCTGTTACTCGCCGTGGTCACTCTACTATGGAATACATAATTTATGTTTCCTAAATACGTCCGACTGTGCCATTGACGGTCACTCCTAGCGATAGAGCAATGTATTTTGCTGAGGTGGCGAAGTGGTAGACCCCTTTGGCCACCTGTAGGGTCGATTTTGAAATAAAAAATTAGTAGGACTAAACTGCAAACTTTATAGAAAGAAAGCCCACATCCTCCCATCCCACCGCACAGAGGCCGTGCAACTTCGCCGGTGGGACACTGGGGCATCCACTCCCGCCGACGAGGCCTCCTTCTCGTCGGAGCTCCGTCTCCTGAGTGCGCGGCCACTGCTCTCCCTTCTCACCCTACTCCTCAACCAGGAGCTCGCCCGGGCCAACAACTCCAATCTGTCGGTGTCGCGGGGATCCCGCCGGTGAGCTGCAATCCGACGACGCGCTGCCCAGCCCTGGTGGCATTGTCGCACAAGAAGCCGTGCCACCCGCACGGGGACGACGCCGACTCGTCCCACGGGAGCCCCTGGCCGGCGAGCCGAGCGGTCCGCAGCGAGGTCTGGCATGACGCACAAGGCATCAAGTTGTCGTCCCCGTCGCCGTTGGGACTGCCACGCCGCCGCCAAGATGTAGCAGCTCCGGGCACTCCGACGGTCAAAACTTGCGGGCCTCCTCTTGCCTGACTTCGCCGCCGGCGCCGTCGAGTCGGCCCCCGAGGAAGACGGCTTTTTCCAACACTGAGAGCGGCTGAGCACTGGAGCTCATGGGGAGGAGGGCGGCATGCCGGAGGAGTGGTGGACGTGCGCAGGGAAGGGCAGGGGTGACTTCTACTGGATGCGCTAGCCTCCCTGGTGCCCTGGACTGCTTCCCATGAGCGTGGCGTATAGCGCGGGTTCGTATGGCAGCCACCCAGACGTGGCGAGATGCTGCTAGCGTCTGCACTGGCCACGAAGCGGCAGCATGTAACAGCATCAATGTCGGTGCACAAGCTCAGGCGCTGGCCGCTGACTGAGCTTCTGCATCGGCATTGATGGCGAAGACGCTAGGCCCTGCGCGGGGCAGTGGCCGCCCGAGACCTTTATAAGCTGGCGCGTGTTGGCGCCGCTCCCGCACGCACTACCTCACCTCCTCCATAGAGCCAGCGCCATAAAGATGCCGTCCTGGCTGAAGAAGACGAAGAACAACCACGAGGCGTCGACAAGCCGCTCAGCGCGCCGCGGTCGCAGGCCTCCATCCCCGCCACCGACGGTGCTCCTGCGCCAACTGCCTTTGGCGCCCTGGCCGCAGGACTACGTCACGCGGCCAGCACGCCGCCGCGGCACGCCCCCGGCAGGAGCGCTACCGCCGGTACATGCCGAAGGAGGAGTGTGAGGCGCTATGGGAGGCCAACCAGAGCGTCGATCACCCCGACGTCTCCCTCTCCCACGGGTGGCACCTCAACCGTGCGAGGGTGCCGGTCCCGCCGCCGCCGGAGATCGGGCCGAAGCTGGATGCGGAGATGCGCCGCCGCATCCGGAAGTTCCCCAAGGCGATGTGGTGCGGCCGCATGTACCATAACTGCCAGTTCTGGTACGACTTCCTCGCCTGGGAGCACACTGCCCGCCGGTGGTCCACTGCGACTACCAGCCATGGGAGGCCTTCCCCATCGAGGACTCCCTCCCCCCCCGACGAAGATGACGGGGAAGAGGATGACGACCACGTCGTCAAGGAGAAGGCCGACGTGGCCATGGAGGACGCCGCCCAACCTAGCGCTGGAGATCTGCCCCCGTAGTACCAGGCGGTCGTCGCTGCCGGCTACGACGAGGAGGCCCTCCTGCGCCAGGTCTTGGAGGAGTCCAAGGCCAACGAGGACAAGATCTTCCCCGGCTACAGCGACGCCATTGCCCTCATGGGCATGATGTCAAAGTACATGGCGTTGCTGCCGCCTCCACCACCACTTCCGCTACAAGCGCCGCCCCTGGCGGCATACAAGGGCTAGGAGGTGCCGCCCCTGCCTGACGTTTGGCGCCGCCAGCGTCGCCATGACCACCCGAACGGAGTGGTCATCAACCCGCCGCTGCAGCCCTAGTCGAAGGTCATCGCCGACCTCGTCTCTGACGACGAGGAGTAGCTGGCGGCGGCACAGCCGCTGTCCATAGGGGACGGCTGCATAGTTATTAGGGTTTTTTAAAAATATTCTCATTGTAAACTTCACTTAAAATTAATGCCAGTTTGCTTCAATTTCGCGCCAGTTTTCAATTGTTTCAAATTTCAAACAAAAAAATATAACGGAACATTATGCGTCAGCTCGCAGCGTGCGATAGCTAGGTGGGCTGGACCACGTATCTCATATCCGTCCCGCGATGCAAACGGATCAAAATAAACTGCTTGCGTCAGCAGTTTGCATCGAGACGCGAATACGAAGGGTGGTACGGTGTGGCCGCGTGGGTCCTCTGAAAGTGTGGCCTGCTGCGGTCTCTTTAAAAGGAGCGCCACACCCTCAGTTTTCGATCGCCTCCCACCCTCTCCAACATCGAAACAGGGAGAAACAGATACTCACAGAGAGCCTACAGCGGTGACTCGCTACGTCCTGCCCCTGATAGGTACTACTGTGGATTCTCTATGTTTATTCTACTTGTAACGCGCAGAGTTTTTTTTTTTTTTTGGAGATTTTTAGTTAGCGAGAATTAATGCAAACCTTAGCCATGTACAGATTGTCCTGTAGTAGTAGATGTGCCGAAGGGGTAACACTAGATCTTAGCCATGTACTCAGGTCTCCACTCCTAAATCGGAGGGGTATTGTTAGATCTCAGCAGTTCATGTGTTAGAACTCGATCTTTTTTTCAAGTCTGGGGGTCTATTGAAGCACACGCCGATGTAGATATTGTTATTTTTTTCACTCCTTCACTGCATATTGACATGGACTTTGGGGTGTCCAAGGACTCGTGGAGGACTAAAAGAAACTGTCCGATCTCTCTTGTCGTCGCTCTAATTTTCAATTGTTTTATTCAGCTACTAGCTGGAGTAGATTGTATCTCAACCTTCCATTAAAACAACAAATTAAATGGGCTTGATTCAAATTAATTGCATGACCTAATCCTCGATCGGTCGTATGTTAGCTATACTTACTTCATTAGATGCCTTGTACGCCTCCGTCCGGAGGCAATTATACATTTTGAGACAAACTTTGACCTTTTTCAATGGTATAATTTTTATATCAAATATCTCATATTTTTTTGACTAAAATTAATGATCAAAGTTTATCTCAAAATACATAATTGCACAATAATCCGGTATGGAGGGAGTAGTAGACTTAAGCCTCGATTGGTTGCTGCTTATTTCATTAATGAGATGCCTTACACCATTCAGAAACAAGCCTTACGGATTTAATATCAATGATAATAATATATGTTAGATAGTTTATCTCAGGTAAAGAATGGGAGCAAGGGGTGCGATGAAAGGAGGAGTGTTGGTGATGTTCCTGCTGGTGGTGGTGGAGGTGATGTGGTTTGCATCATCGATGTCGACCATGGCAGCAGGGGCGGGGGCAAAAGAAGCTGACCTCTCGCTGGCAGTGCTGCATGAGGAGGACGATCGACCTGAGCTAAGGCTTACAGGGCTAACTTCAAAGAAGTACAGGGCCTTCGTGGCTCGGGTTCGGGAGCTGCTGGGAACCACTGAACTATTGGGATTTGGACTGCTGCGTAGTAGGGCCAGCGTGCAGCAGTTTTCTGAGCGGTTTGTTATGGTTGACATAACAAACCATGCAGAAGAATCGGCTACGTTGGTACTTGATGTCACCAATGTTTATGTGGTGGGTTATGTCGTGGGTAATGTTTCCGTTTTCATAATGCCTGACGCCCAAGATCGCCAGATGCAAGATGAGATCAACGGTGGATATCGTTTCCCAGGGACGACCGAAAGACACATCCTTAACTTCACTGGTGGATATCCTGCACTCGAACGGGCTGCTGGCGGGGGGATAGAATCGCTGAGCAGGGTGCACATAATGCTGGGAGCCGCCGCCCTACATAGGTCTGTGTTGTCGATGCGCCAGTATGCTACTAGGCCAACTAATCTCATCCTACCTGGCGTCACGGACCTGACCCCCGCGTCGCCCTCCTCTGGCGACACGGGGGAACCCTAGCCGCCGCCACCTCTAGAAGCTCTCCACCGCCCTCCTCCGCATCGCCGCCGCCGGAGGGGCCGCCAGCGAAGCTGTGCGCGCACCAGGGAAGGTGGCGGCGGGGCACCTTTTCGTCTCCCGGCGCGGAGAGCTCTGATGGCGGCCGGCCATGGCGGTGACTGGAGGCGGCGGGGCAGTGGGAGTCCGTGGCGGCCGTGGCCTGCGGCAGGCAGGCGGGGCGTTCTGCCGGAGCTGGGCCAGGAGGGCGCGGCGCGGTGGCTGTGCAAGGCGGCGTGGGTGCGGATGGGCCCAATCTGGGCCGCGAGGGCTTGTTCTAGGCTCCATCTCGCCGGCGCGGAAGAGTGGGCGTCGTGGGCGCCGTGGGCTTCGCCGGCATCGAGGAGGTTCCTGGGCGTGGTGGTCTCGGCGCCGGCTCCAGGAGGGCGCGCGGTGGCTGTGCTTGGCGGCGTGGGCACGGATGGGCCCGAGCATCGCCGGCAACGAGGATGCCCTGGGCGTGGTGGTCTGGGTGCGGACTCCAGGAGGGTGCTGGGGAGGCGTGTGGAGCAGCGCGTGGCGGCGGTGCGGTGGGCGTGAGGTCGTGGCTGCGGCGGGCGGCAAGGCTCCGGTGGCGCATGGCAGCAGGGCTCGATCTGGGCCTTTGCGGGCCTGTGCGGGCTGCGGCATCGGGGCGTGGCGGCGGCACGTGGGCTCCGGCTCCGGCGTGCTGCGTGGATGCCGCAGCCGTGGTGGTCGGCCGGCATGGGGGGCCTCCTCCCCCGAGCCCATGGCGGTCGCTCCGGTGGTCTGCATCTCGGCATCGACGGCTTCGAGGTGCTGTGACGGCGGCAGGGCTATCCAGCGAGGACGGTGTGCTGCTCCAAGGCCTCGTGAGTTGGGGTGAGGTGCACGAGACTCCGGATGAAAATCTGGTCGGGCTTAGGTCGGAGCCGATGATGGCGGCGCTTGCGGGCGTCGCTCTCCTCCTTGGAGGCGTCATCGAGGAGTGCTCGCACCTTCACCTACTCGAGGTGGTGTCTCCGGGGTGAAAACCCAGATCGGGTTGGCCGGTCGGCGGTGGCGGCGTCTTCGACGTCGTTCCTTTCTTGAAAGCATCGCTTTTCGGGACACGTTCTTGTGGAGCACACGGTTCTGGCGCGGTGTCGCTCTGGCGTTGCTACTGCTCAAGGTTGAGCTTCCAAGGCGCAATGTACGCCGTCGTCGGCGACTCCAAGGTGGCACCTTTCTCAGGCTGGCCAAGTCCTGCCACCCGCCTGCCGACTCTTAGGCGCTCAAGGGTTGCTGGTACGTTGACAAGGAGAGTTCGGAGGAGGTCGTTTCTTCAGAGTTGCTTGGCGTTGGTCGTGACGCGGCTTGTGGTTCAGTTTGGGCGAGGCCCTTGTATCGTTGTTGTTGTAGTGCGTGGTGGCTAGTCTTCGGATTAGCGGTGTGTTGTAGCCATTCTTGGCGTTGTGTATCGGCCATCGGCCTCTTCTTCTATGTGACAGATATGTCTCCCAGGACATATTCTCGAAAAAAAAAATCTCATCCTACAGAGGGTGGCCACTACGCTCATTGTCTGCGTCCAGATGGTCTCAGAGGCAGCCCGTTTCCCCCGCATTGAGTTTGGAATGAGTGGGATAATCCAGAGGGGGGAAGAGTCCGTGCCAGATGCTTGCATGCTGAGTTTGGAGACTCACTGGGACGACCTGTCGGGAGCGATCCAGACGTCCAACAATGATGGCGTGTTCACGGTCACCACACCAGTGAGGCTCCAGCTGCGTGACTACTCCCTGATTGATGTGTCCGAGGTGCGAACCGTAGCTCCCCTCATAGCTCTCTTGCTTCATTACTGCAACCCAGCTCCAGGGGAGGAGCTCGTCCTCCATCCTGTAGCTGTTCCTGCAGCTGTGATCAGGCTCAAGTCTGAAGCTGAAGTTGTGTGCCCTACCAACGTGGAGCCCAAGGTGCGGATCATCGGAGCAGACGGCCTCTGCGTCGACGTGAGGGACGGGGCCTACAACAACGGCAACCCCATCCAGTTGTGGCCCTGCAAATCCAGCGGCGGCTACGAGAACCAGTTATGGACATTCCGCACCGACGGCACCCTCCGCTCCAATGGCAAGTGCTTGGCGTCCTACGGCCACACATCTGGAGACTACATCATGATCTACGACTGCGACCCTGAGGTCCGTGAGTTCATCTGGCGCTCGTGGCCCAACGGAACCATTTCATCGGCAACCGGCCTCATGTTGTCCACCCATTCATCCAACCCCGGCACCACGCTCTCCGCTCGGGTGGAAGCACGCAACCCCGGTCAGTCGTGGCTACCCACCAACCAAACACAGCCTTTGGTGGTCAGCCAGATCGCCGGCCTTTCCGGCCTTTGCCTGCATGCAGATGGGTTAGACATCGTCTTTCTCCGGGGATGCGCCGCCATGGAATCGGCCTCCTTCTGGGCTCTTTACCCGGACGGCTCCATACGACCTCAGCGGAGGACAAGCACCTGCCTTAGTGCTCCACCTCAAGCAGGCAAGGCTCTCTACACCACCAGCTGCAACCCCAACCACGCTCTCCAGCGATGGCTCTTGGTAAACGATGGAAGCATTGTCAATCTCGACCAAGGCTTTGTCATGGACGTCGGGGTATCCGGCGGTGATACCCTCACCGTCAACCCCTTCGCGGGTACAGATGACCAGGTGTGGCAGGCGCTGCTTTGAAATTCATCATCATCCCCGCTCGATCCAGCAACCTACTCCGGTCTACTTAAATATGCAAGGCCTTACGTACTACTGTATTCCATACGTATATGAGATAAATAAACGGGGCATGCAATAGCGTGGTCTCTCTCTAAGTACTCACATGTGCTACGTGTGTGTATGTGTTCTCCCCCATGTACGCGCTATATATGTATCAATGAAAAAAATTATTGCCTTGCAAATCGTCCTTCTTGTAGACTCCTTTCATTATTCAAACTATATAGGAGTACATGATGAAAGTATATTTGACGATTTATGTAATCATACAAGTTTTGTGCTAGAAATGTTGATGCTTTGTCTTCTGAGTTGCTCAAATTCCTGTGCGAATTTCACTTAAGACAAGCCTAGAACACACTAAAATGAATACTCCCTCCATTCTGATTTACTCTACATTCAAGCAAAATTCACTAACCAGAAACACCCTATTATAACAAAGATTGTCTACATACATATATGTTCATCTACATCAACCGAAATAAGAAACTTACCACACACGAGTCGTGCGAAAACGGTGAGGCGGATCTACTCATGTAAGGAAATTTTAAATGTTCGATCGAGTGCGATGAATTTGACAAAATCTGTCCAAAAATATTCAAACAAGAACACGAGATTTGGAAGATACACTTAACAAAACTCGAATATGATTGGCATAAAAGTAAACCATATCGTTGACACACATCTTTTCCATGTACAACTTATTTTTAAATCGAAGCATGATGTGTGCTACTTCTTCGAAGGGTTAGAGAAGGAGAGAGAAACCCAAATCATGTCAGCTTTGCATCCTGCAAGCGCACATGCCCCTAAATAGCAATTGTTGGCGACTTGGCACCACAAGTCACGTGATATCATCCTTAGGGATGACACCTTTCTTGGCACCTACTTATCCCTGGGTTAGTGGCTTGATGATTACCATCATGACCTTCTTGGAAACCTTGTAGTGGAGCAAAAACTCTAGGATGTGAACACTCCATTGGGTATTTTGAAAATTGATTTTGAAAACCTTGGAATGGTGAGCTATTCCAAAGAATGATTTCCAAAAATGAGTTTTTTTTAAAAAAATATAGGTAAATGGATGAAAAGGAGATGGTGGATTTAAGAAAAAGGCATCGCGTATAAGTGTTCGCCAAACCAATTTCTCCCGTGCAACCACAATTACCCTGGTATGGGACATGTAGTGGTGGAGTAGTTTGTTCACTTTAGTATGGGGTCTACAAAATGTAATGGCAGTCCAACCATGGACATCTTCTCTGTGGCACCCTGGGTAGCGGCGTTTACTCGGGCTCGCAGTGTCACCTTTTTAGGTGGCAGGGGTACAATCTAAGGGCCCTCATTGAAAACACCTGCAAGTGATGGCAGGGTTCCAGAGGGTCAAGTGGGCTGCGGAATTTGCAACTCCTGGGTCAAACAGCCTCCTGGGCTTTGGTGTTGAGGGGTGCATCTCTAGGTGGTAGATCCAATGCTAAGGTGGGCAGGTGAAAAACTATGATCAGGTGCTTGTCATGGCATATGTTTTTATGCTAGGAGGATGTCCGTACGATAAGTATCCGAATATTGTGGGTAAAGTGTACAACCTCTACAGAGTGTAAATCTATTTGAATAGCCGAGTCATCGGTCATGGACGGTCGGAATGGATATACTTAACCTATGTCGGGTTTTGTTTTACCAAGATGTTTTTCAAAATAAGAATAAGATGTCGGACGGAGTACTCAGAGGGTACTGCATAGGAAAGGTTTGGAGTACCGGGAGGGTACTGCCGAGGAGTTGGAAGCGGTCATGTGTGATTGACGGGTTTATGAAATAAAAAGGGTCATTCCCTTCCTAGAGATTTTACTAAAAAAATTATAAAAGCTTTTAATAAGGATATAGCGATGTCTTAGAACAAGGTTCTAGACATACTATATCGATGAGAGAAAACTATGTTTCCAAAGAAGCAAACTAGAGTAGAGCCGTCACTTGCTACAGCCATATGGCATATCCATTGCTCTCCATTTAGATGGTTTGCAAGTACAATTCAAATGTACTCACGGCTTTGTCCCTAGCTATTAACCTGGTCAGACCTAGAGGAAGACTTCAATGAAGATGGTGATGGGTACGACGACACCGGTGCAAACTAGGAACGTCTCCCAGTTAGTTGTCTGTAGGGTTGTAGGAATGACGTGGGTCATCAACGATGTTTTGTATCTACTGCTTAGTTGTGAACTTGCCCTGCGTGGCATTAGCAAACTTGGTCATGTGACCAATTGTAAAACTTTTATCTTGGTACTGTAATGGATGATGTAACTTTGATATCAACTCGCACTAGTAGAAAAAGGGCTTCCATACACCCACTTTAGTCCCCAAATGTTACAAAAGCGATAGGCAATAACGAAGAACGAAAAAGAAATCACAGCATGGAGACACAAGATTTTAACGTGGAAAACCCTCTCCAACAAAGAGAGGTAAAAACCACGGGCGCCAGCCAGCAAAACTTCACTATATCGGGAGAATGTTTAAAAACGCCATGGGTTATCTTATGATGCGATAAACCCTAGATGGTGGCTTACAAGGAACATATATAGGCGGCGATAACGATCCATACCGTGGGGGGGCTGCCGCCCCCCGCACCCCCTCAGGCGTCCCTAGTTTGGAAACGGTGTGGGCTAACTTCGGCCTACGCTTCGCTTTGGCCCAGGCCTCCGACGATGGGCCTCGCTCCGCTCCGTCCGAAGTTAGCCTTTCTTCAGCGCACCAATACTTGAATTTGGATCAGAATATAACAAACTCCACCTTGAGACAAATTCCTTGTAGCATGAACTTCAACAATCACCTGAATCAACAAAGAAAACACTTACTGGCGCCAAACAGCCACTTGGGCTAAACAGTTATACCAACTAAGCTTGAGCAGAGCTCAAACTTAGCAACAGGAACATGCTTCGTCATCATATCAGCAGGATTATCATGAGTACTGATCTTGCATACCTGCAGTTTACCTCGTGCAACCACATCACGAACATAGTGGTACTTAATATCAATGTGCTTTGTCCTCTCATGGAACATCTGATCTTTAGTAAGATAAGTTGCACTTTGACTGTCACAAAATAACTTAATGCAAGAATCATCTCAACAAAGCTCAGCAAACAGACCTTTCAGCCAAACAGCCTCTTTGCATGCTTCATTGATAGCCATGTACTCAGCCTCAGTTATAGATTGTGCTGGAACATCCTGCAAGGTAGCCTTGCAGCTAACAGCACATCCACCAACAGTAAACACATAACCTGTGAGGAACCTCCTCTTATCCAAGTCGGCAGCATAATCTGAATCCACATAGCCTACGAGTCCCCCACCAGTCCTGCCAAACTTCAAGCAAGCTTTAGATGTGCCGCGAAGGTACCTGAAAATCCACTGAACAGCATTCCAATGTTCTTTACCAGGATTAGCCATGTATCGACTGACCAAACTCCACCTGCTCAGCACAACTCAAAGCATAATGAACAATATCACACTCTTCAATTAAACGATTAGGAGGTGCAATATTTCTCTTAGGACGGCCAGCTGCAATAGACCATGATAGCTGCTAAAAAATAGGCAGTGAAGGTGTGTTATCGCCACATTTTGGCCAAATGAGGAGATGGGCCGTAATCAAGATGGGCTTGGAGGCTGGATCGGCCTTGCGCGTGGATTTGGGCTAATTGCCCGTGTATCTGTATATTATGATAGAGTACGTTTCGGTTTAAACAAGAGATAGAGTTGTTAGGTTTATTCCAAAGATAGAAAGTCTCCGGACTATAAATATGTACCTAGGGTTATTGAGAAAGGAGGACGATCACGTTCACAACAAACACAATCTCGGCGCATCGCCACCCCTTGTTTCGAGGGTTTCTTTCAGGTAAGCGTCGTGCTGCCTAGATCGCATCTCGCGATCTAGGCAGCATCTGCTTATGTGTTATTTGGTGTTGCTCGTACTGAAGCCTTGTTGATGGCGAGTAATACTGTTATCATAGATCTGTTTGGGCTAGCATCGGTGCTTTTGGTTATGTTTGCTTAGTCATGCTGCCCCTAGAGATCTCGCTGCCTTTGCACCTATTTTGGGTGTAAGGGCAGCATCTTGCTTGATCTTTATTCAGTCGATTCAATCTGTCATAGTTGTTCCTTGTTCTCCAAGGATTAGTTTAATATCCGCATGGTTAGGCCTCACAAACGGGTTGAACGATCCAGTAGTACGTAAGGATATGGTTTGCCAATTCGAGAGGAGTTGTTCCGGGAATTGACTCTACGTTGGTTTTTTGGCCTCCTCTAGGGTTAGTTTTCTGTTATCTTTCGTATCTACCAGGCTCAATTACGTGTGGGATGTTCCAATTATGTGGTGAAAGCGTTAAACTGTCGTAGATCGATTTGACTTGTATTGATAAAGCAAAACCCCATGTTATCGTAGATCCAATGCAGATCCATGGGACAATCGGCTACATGAGCCGATTCACAGGGAAACCTGAGAGCCGATCGAGGCTCGTATTTAATGTTTACTTGTCTGCCATGCAGGAAACTAATCGAAGCAATCCATCACCTTCCTGATCAGGTATAGGTCAGGTGGCACGCCCTTGCATCAGCCAGGACGTGTGCCGGAGTTTTGCGGGCCGTTGCCCGAGGGACCAGGGCCCACCAGCAGTTCTGGGAGCCTCCCGGCTCTTCGTGTTGCTCGTCGCTGCTCGCCGGTGGGTTTTGACAGGCAACAAGGTGGAACATAAACATCATCATTATTGGTTTCAGGAAGCACATTTTCATTCTCCTTTGCCTGCTCCACCTGCACGCCAATTCTCTGTTGCTCATCATTAGAAACATTAGGAGAATCAATAGCATCAGAAATATCAGCAGACGGACTATCATAAAACATAACCGCCTCATTAAAAATGACATTCCTACTCAACAAAACTTTCTTGGTTTCAGGATTCCATAATTTATATGCCTTAACTCCTGAACCATAACCAAGGAAGATGCACTTAACAGCCCTTAGCTCTAACTTTCCATTATCAATGTGAGCATAAGTAGTGCAACCAAAAACTCTCAACTCAGAATAATCAGCTGGTGAACCAGACCATACCTCAATGGGAGTTTTCTTATCAAGTGGAATAGAAGGTGACCTGTTGATGAGATAGCATGCGGTGGAGGCTGCTTGATACGTCCATTTTGCATCACTATTTTGTATCATAATTTACTGTTATTCATTGATATATTTCACATTTAGAGATGATATTTATGTTGTTTCCTCTATTTTTATATGTTTGATGATCATTGGAGGATTTGCTGCCGGAGTCAGGATTCTGCTGGAAAAAGGACCATCAAGACACCATATTTCAGAAGATCAGGAAATTCTAGAAAAATACCCGAAAATTATATTTTGCCAGAAGACTGAGGAAGCCAGAAGGAGGAGGCGAGAGGAGCCACAGGGTAGGCACACACACAGGGGGTGCAGGCCCACCTCTGGCCGCGCCGGCCTATTGTGTGGCCGCCCTGGCCCACTTCTGTCATCGCCCCTTCGCGTATTTTATCGTCCCCGAAAACCTAAGTCAAAGGGGGGCTTAGAGATAGACACCGCCGCCTCTGCGGGGCTCTCCGGCAGGCTATGCTCCGCCGGGCCCTGGTTGGGTGACGAAGCTTGTCCCCGCGACCTGTTTGGGCCAGCCACGACGATGCGGTTGTCGTGCCGGGTGCCGCTCGCCTCTCCGTGTGGCTCCATCGCCTGCTGCTGCAGGTCGGCGGCATCCAGGAGTTCTTGGATCTGGGCTTGCTTCTCCCGCAAGTCCTCGCCATGCAGTCCGTCCAGTTCAGAGGTGATGTAGCACGCGGCGCGGAGGTTCTTCGTGGGCGTGCTGTAAGTTGGCTTGGTGATGACTGGAGGCAGCTTTGCCGAGGGTGCTGCCTGGTTCAGCTCCATGCCCAGCTCGCGGCCTCGTTGACGAACCTGTCCCGCCCGGCTAGGACCGTCTCCAGCCGGAGTGAAGCCATGGGCAGTGTTGTACTCGTGGAGCGTGGAGAGGATGCACCGACGAGTGTCTTCAACGTCAATCGCTTCCTTGAGGAGGTTGCGGCGCGTCCGCTCTAGATCCTCAGAGATCTTGACCGAATCAGCGGTGAGGTCGAGTGGAGTGCGCAGGTCCATGATGGCAGCGTCCAGCACGTCCCGCTCTGGAGGTGGAAGATCTTGTTCCGGAAGAGATGGGCGCTCGAGCGGCGGGCGCGCGGTGCGCGGTAGGTCGCCGCCACCGTCTTCCTCCAGGGCCATCACTTCAACCATGGCGCAAAGATCACTGCTTTCGCTGCAATCCGAGCCTGCGTTGCAGAGAGGGTCAAGCACGTCGGTTACCTCTTCTGGGAAGGGCTTGGCGACGTAGAAACAGTGGCTGCCGATGTCGAGGAAGGAGCCGCTACCGCCGACGCCGTCCCCGAAGCAGGCCAAGTTGTTGCTGACACAGTCGAGGGTGCCAAACCTCTAGACAAGGCCGGAGGCGACCCTCTCACCAGAGATCGATGGGGATCCCGGCCAGAACTTGACTCCGGTCGTCGCCGCGCGTTGCCCCACGGTGGGCACCAACTGTCGTGGGAATTTGGAGACAGTAGCCATGGGGATGGCTTAACGGAGGGGCTCGACGGTGGTGACGATGGGTCCGGCTCAGGATTGTGCCAACGGAGACACCTCGGTTACCCAGGTTCAGGGCCCTCCACGATGGAGGTAAAACCCCTACTTCCTGCCTGCTTTCTATTAGCTTTACAGTGATTACAGTGCTCCTTGAGCTGTTCGTCTAGAGGAGGAAGAAGGAGAAGGATTCGGTCCCCTAGGCTAAGGGTCCAGACCCCCTTATATAGGCGGGGGTCTGGTTATAGGTTAGGTGGCCGGCTGCCCGGTTGCCGGCTCCCCGCGGCTGCGTCCTCGGTGTGATCTCCTAGCCCACCTCTGTTCCCTCTTGACAGTTGCACTTTATAAAGCGCCTTTTGCCCCCTTGGACCGGCATCTGGGAGGCATATGCCCTCCCTTTTGCCTCGGATCCTTTCGTGGGGAAGGCTCATGCTCGATGGTTGGTGGAGGCCGGTCGTGGCGGGAGTCACTCCCGTCCTTGGCCCCTGGCGATCTTGTCGGGGCCAGACTGCTTTCGGCGACATAGCCGTTGGAGGAATCTTATCTTCATCGTCCGACTCTAGCTCTCCTCGATGGAGTCGCCAGCCGGCTGCTCGCGCAGCCGGCCATTTAGCTGGAACCGGTCTTTCTTGCTTGACACCGTGGAGACTCCTGGGATGCCAGCCGGCATACTGCGCTGCCCTTGGCGCACCCCTGAAGTCATCCCCACGACAAGCCTCTTCCCCAGAGAGCAGGTGAACGGACTTACGAGGAAAACAAAGTGATATCAGACGCCGAAGTGAAGGCCTTTTTTGCACCGAAAGAGCCTGAGCCCAAGCCGACATACAATGATAAGGACAAGAAGTGGGCTATCGGTATGCTTACTACAGAGCCCCAATATAAGAGAAGTCTGTCATCAGACTATAAACGCGAAATTAAAAGGCAAAGTGACTCGGCCAAGGCAAAAAGAAGCGGGAAACAAATTCCCTAGCTTGGAGAATAGAAGAATCAATCGGTCCCCCCGCTCATAGTCGCCCCCCCCCCCCCCCCGATATCCATATGGCCTTCAGACCTGATTTAGATATGGACCGTGAGTTATTGGACCCCTGAGTAGTAAAAGCTGCAAAACTAATGGGTGTAACTGTAATGGAGGCCAAAGAGTCAGCGGCCGCATTGAATATTTCTCTTCTGGCTATGTTAGGCCTTGAAGAAGCGCCAGTGGGAGAGATAGTAGAGATATATGTTATGGGGGGGGCTCTGATCAAGCCTGAGGAGGAACGCGGTCTATCAAGAAATATGCGAAATCTGCTCGGCTGGTACAAGGCGTATATACAAAAAAAGGACTTTAAACATTTTATCCTCTTGGACGTTAGAGAGGAGCATTACTTCAAAAGATATCTGTTACATATTCCATTGGACGAATTGTTTCACATATTCAATCAGCGCGAACTCGACAAGTCTACCATCAGTTGCTATTGTATGTAAGTGATTTATATTCAAGTATCTAGCTAAGCTCGTTCATTGCCTGTAATATATTATCTTAATTAACTATATGATTTTTGTACGCTATTATGTAGATTTAAGATGTTCGAATGCAAACAAAAGGGAATCTATGACGTTGGGTTCATTGACCCATATATCATTAATGAAAGGATGTTACAAGATCACTCCAGAGACGTGGAGAATGACCTCTTCAGATTTTTTGCCAAGCAATGTCTTAAAAGAGAACTTCTATTTCCTTACAACTTCAAGTGAGTGTTTCTATCTTATACACATTATTTTTTGCTTACTCAATGTTAAGTGTAATTGATGAGTTATGCATGCGTGTCTGCAGTTTTCACTGGATTCTGCTAAAGATTCAATTTGACACATCAACTATTCAAATCTTGGACTCAATGGATAAGCCCGAATTCCTGTTTAGCGACATGAAAGCAATGCTGCAGAAGTAATTTCAATCATTACCCGACTATATCAGCTTCTTTCATTAATTTCCTAATATCAAATATTTAATAACTCATTTGTTCATTTTGTTTGCCCTGTAGCGTTTGGACACGTTTCAGAAGGTCGGTAGTAGGTGAATTCAAAGAACAACTAACTTTTAAAGAGATAAAGGGTTTAAAGCAACCACCGGGGACCAATTTCTGTGGATTCTACGTTTGCGAGTTCATCCGGTGGTACACCAGTGAGCGGAGAGCACATTCCACGAACTTTGATGTACGTAAATAATATTCACAGTTTTCTTTTATTATAATCAATTGTGTTGAGTTTTATCCAACTTATATATATCCATATCGATCTTCTTTAAGTTGTATGTGATGCGCGAGAAGCTCCTACCAACCCAGCGCATAAAATCAATTCAAGAGGAGCTGGCGGGATTCATGCTGAGGAAGGTCCTCCGTGAGAAAGGAGAACACTATGTGGAAGACGACGAACGCTATATGTAATTTAGTGATCTCCATGTAATTAACTTAGCTTGTTTGAAACTTGTTTGAAAAATAGATGTACATAGACTTGTTTGAAATTGTTGTATATACAGTCACAAGACATAGTATAATATTATATATGCATACACCAACGTGTAATGTGTATGTACTAGTCATAGAATATGGGTACGGAAACTCGCTTGAAATTAAAGTGAACTCTAATTAACCATAAATCCTAAACCTATAATCTGAAATAGAAAAGAAAAAAAACAAAACTCTTTAGTCCTGGTTCTTAGGTCCCCGGAGCAGGCGCTCCCAGCCATGCCCACGTGGACGGCCATTAGTCCCGGTTCATTTGCAACCGGGACTAAAGGGTAGGGGCCTTTAATCCCGCTTTGCTAGTCCCGGTTGGGAAACCGGGACTAATGGCAGTTACAGACTGGGATTAAAGGCCTTTTTTCCACCAGTGCCTGTGCTCGTACACCCTCGCCGAATAAAACTGCCACCTCCCAGTCGCCAGGAAGAAGGCCGGCAACAAACGATAGGCATTGATGCTTTGTCGGGTTTGGATGATGCATTCCACCATCCGGAGGAGGCCGCCGGCGCCGGTGTCCGCAGGGCTAGAATGAACGGGTGAGAGAAGAAGAAACAAGATATTTTTTCCCTTGACTGAATGGATAAGGATCACGTGGGGCCTATTTCTCTCCAAAACGTTGCAGCCATTAGATTGGATCGAATCCTATGGTCCATATCGATAGAGATTGAACTCACCACCAACTCCAATCTTTATAAAAATAGAGATAGAAAAAAGTAAAACCAAAAAATGGTAGTCCTCACCCAGAAGATCACGCGCTACGATTGGCCGGAACCATACCTTGCCACGTGCCCCTTGTTGTCCTAAAACATCCAAAACCAAGGATCAACGTCTAGAATAAAATAGTTAGTGCAAAAGGTAAAAATCTCCCCAACAAAGAATGCCGCAAACAAAGTGCCCCAAGACCCATGGATTTGAAAAAAATGGGCTAAACCAACAAAATTTGTACTCTTGGTCCATGAGACCACTAGATTAAAAAAAATTGAGAGTGAAATACCAACAACATCTCAATAATGTCGCCACCAAGTCCGATGACCACTTGGTCACCAATGTTGTCGAGTGTGGCCCATCATTTGCCTCGGCTCCGGGAGTGAAACAGTTCCAACCACCGGACTGGTAAGCATGATGGGGGAGACTTGCATTTGCGCCTTGGTAAAAACGTGAGACCTTCACGTGGCGTTATTTTATCCGGGAGCAGTTTCCGTTTACTTATAATAGTTAGTTTATGGATAAAATAAATGTGTTTTGAAGTTGTAAACATTTTTTGAACTGGTGAAAGATTTTTTGAATCTCGTGAAAAATACTTCTCGAACCTTATGTATTTTTTTCCATGCAGTGAACATTTCTTTAAAAAGGTGAGAAATATTTTGAATCCTGTAAAAATATTTTTTAACCATCTTAAAGTATTTTTCAAACCCAGTTTACGTTTTCCAAAACATCATGGACACTTTTTTTTGACCCCGTAAATATGTTTTCGACCGCCTAAAGCAGTGCCTATGCTTAGCGTGGTTCGTCTAATTCCACGTTCAGGTCCTAGTATGCTTGTAAGCTTGGGTAGGTGGGTGATTCCCTGTTCAAATAAAGTGGGTGATCTACCGAATAAGGGCGTGTTTGGTTGCCCAGGTGGGAATTTTCCTTTTTTTTTCTTCCGGCGGAACCTGGTTGGCTGGAGATGTGGCATGAGGCTTGGTCGCATGAGCACAACACTTGTTTCGTTGCCCACAATCTCGGTTTTTGGCTTTTTTAGAGCACATGACCCTTTTATTCATCATTTGGAACAATGTTTACAGGGAAATTCAGACCCTCTGGGAGGGTACCTAGCCAGACATGAGGCGTAGCTGCTCGAGCTAGCCGGTGTGCCTCCACGTTCGATCGCCTTCCTTCATGGGGAAAGGTGGTGTTCCCACGGATCACCGCCCACTACAGCACGCGCTCGCTACGCCGCCGGCCGCTGGCCGTTGGGTTAGGCCAAAAAAGCCGTTGGCTTAGCCTAACCCGACGGCATCAGGCCTAAGTCGTCGGGTTAGGTGTCATTGGTGTTTTTGCCCGTCGGCTTAGGTCTAAATGTCGTCGGGTTAGCCTTTACTGTCAGCGTAGGCTAACCCGACGGCCTAAAAATACCGTCGGGTTAGGTTATTTTGGTTTTATAAAAAAGTTCAAATTTTTATTTTTTAAAATTTTTCTTTTCTTTGATTTTATATATTCTTTCAATTTTTGTTATCTCTCTAATGACAATGGAACAATGACTTACCGCTTAGTCACTCATCCTCAGATTGCTACAAGCCTAGCACACTTAACTCCTAAGTTCTATCAGAATAAGCTACTCCTACACTACTAAGTCCTTATTGATATTAGTAGCATATCAATCCTCTTAAGCCATGTGTATCTATATGACTATATGTAAGTATGTATATGTGTATGTCTATGTGTGTAGGTATGTATGGGCATGTGTATATGTGTTTGTTAACATTTTAAAAAAATTAAAACTTTCAATAACTTAAAAATTAAAATATTCAAAAATAAAAAATAAAAAAACATTTTGAATCCGCAACACGTCATTTTTTCACGAAAATTTGACCGTTAAAGCGGGACTCCGCACCGCCTGGCCACGAGCGGGAGTTTCGTGCGTTGTTATTTTCGTACGTGTCCCGAACCGGATGTAACTAATTCAAAAAAATCGAAAAAATGTGAGACCTTTGCGTGGTGTCATTTTATATCCCCTAGTTGTGGGAAAAAACTTCAAACCTTTATAAAAGAAATTTACCAGAAAGTCTTTTCACAAAATGACCTACCACGTTCGAGGTTGTATGGCTTTTAGGTCAAATGAGCTAGTTTTGGCCCTGATCATGATATAGTTTATCGAAAATGAGGTCATATTGGACACGCGCATGGCCCTTGGAGTGGCGAGGAACGCCATGGAGGCCAATTTTTGTTTCGTCCCACGAAAAAGTGCGTTTTCTATTTTCGGAGTACCGAAATCGAGTATTTTTTGTGAGGCAGCTATCAAAACGGCAAACGGAGAGCTAGGCACAACACCCCACATAAATAATAGACCACCTGGGATACACATATCAGCTCTCGTTTCGTCCCGCAAACCTTCAGAGTTATTTTCTGGATTCTACACAAGTTCCTATCGATTTTGTTGGAACCGGGGTGGGTTTGCCCTTTAGCTCTAATAAAACGAGCTCCTGATTTTTTGCAAAAATCATTTTTGGATCCGCAACATGTCATTGCATCACCAAACTTTTACCATTAAAGCGGGACTCCGCGCCGCCTAGCCGTGAGCGGGAGTTTCATGCGTTGTCATTTTTATGCAGGTCCCAAACCGGCCGTAACTAATTCAAAAAAAATTGATCCTTCTCCCGGCATCATTTTATATCACCTAGACATGGAAAAAAATTTAAACATTGATAAAAGCAATTTACCAGAAAGTCCCTTCATAAAAATGACCTACGATGTTCGAGGTTGCATGGCTTTTAGGTCAAATGAGCTAGGTTTGGTCTTGATCATGCCATAGTTTGTCGAAACAATGCAATATCAGACACGCGCATGGCCCTTGGGGTGGCGAGGAGCGCCACAGAGGCCAATTTTCGTTTCAACCCAGGAAAACTGCGTTTTCCATTTTCAGAGTGCCAAAATTGGGTTTTTTGTGAGGCAGCTATCGAAACGGCAAACGGAAAGCGGGGCACAACACCCTATATAAATAATAGACCACCTGGGATACACATATAAGCTCTCGTTTTGTTGCGCAAACCTTTAGAGTTATTTTTTGGATTTTATGCAAGCTTCTACCAATTTTGCTGGAACCAGGGTGGGTTTGCCCTTTCGCTCTAGATGAGCTCCTAATTTTTTGGAAAAATTCTTTTTGGATCCGCAACATGTCATTTCCTCACCAAACGTTTACGGTTAAAGCGAGACTCTGCACCGCATGACCGCGAGCGGGAGTTTCGTGCATTGTTATTTTCATGCAGGTCTCAAACCGGACGTAACTAATTCAAAAAACAAAAAAATGCGAGACCTTCACATGACATCATTTTATATCCCCTAGATGTGGTGCAAAAAATTCAAACATTGATAAAAGCAATTTAGCAGAAAATCCCTTCACAAAAATGACCTACGACTTTTGAGGTTGCATGGCTTTTACGTCAAATGAGCTAGGTTTGGCCTTGATCATGGCATAGTTTGTCGAAACGAGGCCATATCAGACACGTGCATGGCCCTTGGGGTGGCGAGGAACATCACAGAGGCCAATTTTTATTTCGTTCCACAAAAAGTGCGTTTTCCATTTTTGGAGTGCTGAAATCGGGTTTTTTGTGAGGAAGCTACCGAAACGGCAAACAGAAAGCTGGGCGCAACACCCCACATAAATAATAAACAACCTGGGATACACATATCAGCTCTCACATAGATTTATTTTTTGGATTTTACGCAAGCTCCTACCAATTTTGCTAGAACCGGGGTGGGTTTGCCCTTTAGCTCTAATAAGACGAGCTCCTGATTTTTTGTAAAAATCATTTTTGGTTTCGCACCAAACTTTTACTGTTAAAGCGGGACTCTGCACCGCCTAGCCGCGAGCGGGAGTTTCGTGCGTCGTCATTTTCATGCGGGTCCCGAACCGGGCGTAACTAATTAAAAAATCAAAAAAATGCGAGACTTTCGCGTGGCATCATTTTAAATCACCTAGATGTGGGGAAAAATTTCAAACATTGATAAAATCAATTTATCAAAAAGTTCCTTCACAAAAATGACCTACGACGTTCGAGGTTGCATGGCTTTCAAGTCAAATGAGCTAGGTTTGGCCATAATCATGGCATTGTTTGTCGAAACAAGGCTATATCGGACACCCGTGTGGCCCTTGGGATGGCGAGGAACACCACTGAGGCCGATTTTTTTGTTTCGTCCCACAAAAAGTGCATTTTCCATTTTCGGAGTACCGAAATCGGGTTTTTTTAATTTTCCTAATTCAAGTTTTTTGCAAAGTATGTTGAAATTCAAGTTTCTTAATTTCCCTATCAACTAGATCATGTAACATAACTACACCTCAAAGGATATTATTTTTTGAATTTTTTTCTATTTTCTTTTATTTTTCACAAAACTAAAAAGGCGATAAAAAAACAAAAATACGGTCCTGCATGGACAACAGGGCGCAACGGTTGCTTCATACCGCAGCCTGACCTGTTGGGCTACGCCGACGGCCATCCTGGCCCGACGGCCTCGGTTGGACGTGCCCGAGGTGATGGTCTACGCCGACGGCCCCGACCTTTGACCGTCAGCATAGAATATGACCTTTGGCGCATGGCACTGTTCCTGTAGTGGCCGACTCCTTGATCTCGCATAGGATGTTACTAAACAGCCCCAAGTTCTTGGCTTGGAGGCCCTGCACCACCTCTTAACAATCGGATGTGATCAATACTGCTCCAACGATTAGATCATTGGATAACGCCATGCCCTCACAGCATAAGGCCCGATATGATTTTTGGCTTGGCTGATGCAAAACACAACGTCTGACAGCCTGCATAAGGCCCGATATGGTTACCTTGGACATCTTTGTGGTGAGCATACGATCGAGCATATCAACAACAATGGCGACAGAGACATAAACAATGGTCCTTTATCCATGAGAAGAGGATTTCGAACAAAGAAGCTCATTCCTTAGCTAGAGGTAGTGTTCTTTTGGAACCCTGGTCGCCATGTATGGCTGTTAGCACCCCCTGAGGGTGTTTGTATTAATATTATTAGTGCTGAGTAATAAAGTTGGTTCCACCCCTCAAAAAAAAAATATTTAGAGATGATTTTTGATATCTCAAATTCTCAATAGCAATTTATAGACTTAACAAGATTTTTCGATAGAGCAAAATCTGCAAGCCCAGCACTCCTGTTCGCCCTCTGCATCTTACTTCAGCTAAAAATCCTCCGCGTCCTGTACTTTAGCTCAAACTTCAGTTCGCCCTCCACGTCTTGTACTTCAGCTCAAAAACTTCAGATCAAACAAATTGAATCCAATCCAATCGGATGAACAAGAAGACTAACCTACTCCTAGAAGAATATAGAGAAGGGAATTGTACCGACGGTTGGAAATCTCGGATGGATTCGTTGGGAATCAATGAATCATGATATCCTCCTCCATTAATTCCTGTCGACCAGAGAGAGCGCCACATCGTCGCATCGGTGGAAGACGAGAGACAGAGAGCCAAACAGGAGCACGAGGAGTCCACGGGAGAAGGCGATGCGATGGACTCAGTTAATGCGGCATGCAGGGGCCAGCGATAGCTGTTTGCCTTTTGCATGCTTAGCGATGGATCAAAAGGCCTTAGCTGAGTGCGTGGCCAAAGCCTGAATTAGATTGCGTCAACCATTTTTCCCCTAACAGCTCTACTATGATGGCCGCACCGGTTGCACTGCCTCAGGGCCGGCCCTGTTCAGATCGACAAGGAACACATGCTAACAGATCTAGTGAACACATGCACATGCTAACAGATCTAGTGAACACATGCTAACAGATCTAGTGAACATGCTAACAGATCTAGGGTGTGTTCGGTTTTGGAATGGGGTGGAATGGAACCATTCCATTCCGCCAGAATGGAACCGTTCCATTCTTGTGTTCGGTTTGGACAAAAAATTGTCATGGAACCGTTCCATTCTTGTGTTCGGTTTTGGAACGGGGGTGAGAATGGAATGGAACGGTTCCACGCCGGGAGGCCGTTCCTGTGTTCGGTTGAGAAGTGGAATGGAATGGAACGGTTCCTAAACTTGATTAATTATTCTAAACTCAATTAATTATTTCTTAAACTGGATTAATTATTGCTAAACTTAATTAATTATTCCTAATCTTGATTAATTATTCCTAATCGTGATTAATTATAATTAATCTTGATTAATTATAATTAATCTTGATTAATTATAATTAATCTTGATTAATTATTGCTAAACTTGATTAAATTAGAGGGAGACACTGTGCAATTCCACCCCATCCGGCCGATTTGGAGGAACCGGTCGGTTCCGCATATTAGGGGAATATTCCCTTTTGAGGAATGAGTTGGTTCCATTCCGTGCTAAAACCGAACACGAGAATGACTCCTAGGAATGGAACGGTTCCATTCCGTTCCAGACAATTCCAGAACCGAACACACCCCTAGTGAACACACGTTAACGCAGGCACGTGCAAAAGATTCCTCAGTAGTGACTTTTGCGGTGCAGGAATTTTTTTTTCGCGTGGGCAACCAAACGGACAAAATTCTTCTTCTCGGGTATGAGAAAAGCCTCCGTGGGCAACAAACACGCCCTAAATGAACCGCGTTAGAAAAATTCCAGGTGCGCAGGACGAAAAACCGCGCCCAGTCGCGCGTTTGAACGCGTTTTCCGTCCGGCGCTCCCGATAGCGTGTCCGGCGCCTTGAGGCCATCCCCGCTCCATAGGGGATGTTGCGGGCACGCCGGACACAATGTTTTGTGGGCGAGCTCTATGTGGGACACCCCTGTCAACCACACAGACGAGCGGTCGTTATTTATCCCGTTGCCTATCTCTGATGTTCCCCAGGCAGGCGTAACGAAGGGTCTCGTCGTGGCTGCGACCCGCGTGCCCTTGTATGGCATGCCGGGTAACCTCAACGGCGTAAATGCACAGCGGCCCCTTCGCATGCCCGCCGGCGTTAAATAGCCGCGTGCCCGCACCGCTTTACCTCACACCTCACCTTCCCTCTCTCTTTCTCACTCTCTCTCTTCTCTCGCAGCTGATACGTCCAAAACGTATCTACTTTCCCGAACACTTTTGTTGTTGTTTCTCCTCTAATCTGTGTGTTTTGAATACAACTAACACAGACTAACGTTGTTTTCAGCAGAATTGCCGTGGTGTCTTGTTTTTGTGCAGAAATCCAACTTTCAGAAAAAATCCCGGAAAATACTGCAAAATTCCTAGGCGTCGCCTCGACCCCTGCTTCCGCCTATATATACCTTCTGACCTGAAAGGATCGGGGGTTGGGCGTTTTTCCCATATAGAGTTCCACTGCGCCGCTACCATCAGAAACCGCGATTCGGAACCAGAAACTCTTTTCTGGCACCCTATCGGATGGGGATTTCGAGGAGATCATCGCCACCATCATCACCGACGTCTCTCCATCAACTATCCATGATTCCCCCATCATGTGTGAGTAATTCCCGCTGTAGGCGAAGGGGATGGTAGGGATTTGATGAGATCATTCATGTAATTGCTATGAGATTGTTAGGGCATGGTGCCTAGTATCCATTGTTAGTGCTTATGACATTGTTGCAACTTGTTGTGCTTAATGCTTGTCACTTTGGGCCTGAGTGCCATGATCTCAGATCTGAACTTGTTATTGTTTTATAATGATAATTGTTGTTTTTGATCTTACCTGCAAGTTGTATACACATATCGTTGTCCGAAACCTGAGGTCCCAAAGTGATAATAATTGGGATAACCGGAGGGGATGGCTGTAATGTGAGGATCACATGTGTTCACTGAGTGTTAACTTTGCTCCAGTACTTTATTAAAATGAGTACCTTAATTACCAGTAGATTCCCTTGAGGCCCCGCTGCAAACGGGCTGGTAGGACAGAAGATGTCGTGCAAGTTTCTCATTGCGAGCACGTACGACTATATACGGAACACATGCCTATGGTTGTTTAGTACTAGGATGTTTTATCTTTATTTATCTGTAATTTCCTATGTCTTGATTATTACATAAATTATCTTGTCCATGCAACGCCCATTCATCCATCCCTATGCCTACAGTATTTAATCCTACTATTTACTATTGATACCGTTATTGTCTTTATTTTACTATTGCTGCTACTATTTTACTACTGCCACTACTATAAAACTGTTGCTACTGATAAAACGGCATATCTGATGTGTCTATCGGACATCGTTTGAGTGACGCGACTGAAGATGGTCTTAAGCGAGAATGTATCGTATGCACCGGCTCGTTCACTACTCCTGCTGCGCCGAACGTGCTATAGCCGTAGGATGAATAAGCAAAGGATAAGATGGCATTTTGTGTGATTCGCAGCCAAGTCCATTGGTATATTTGCAAAAGCACTCTGTGAAATGACTGGGTTCCAACACGAAGTGCCTCCTTCTTCAAATCATTTTCTGCCATCTTCCTTCCTGGTTTTATTCAATATTGCAGTTGAGGCTGCTATCCCCTGTCATTTAATTTCTTGATCCAAGACGGAGCCATGCCAACCTCGTTAGTACAAGTTCATCTCCACCTTCTCCATTGTTACAATCTTCGCTGATTCTCGACCGGCAAGATAAGTTTTGAGGAAGAAGACGAGATTCGGACTGTCCTGCCACATCTGCGTGGTCTTGTGTATTGTCCCCTTCACCAATACGAGCCCTGCTCCTTTTATTTTGGATCAATCCTCGTTGAGGTGTTTTATTTTTGCAGATCCCAATTAAAATGGAGTTTGATTGCTGAAATTATGTTGAGATTTACACGTTTTAGTTTTGTTCTTGGTTTAGATCTGCATGTTCTTGTTATAGACGGATCGATTTTGTGTAGATCTGGCTGAGATCCACAATCCCGTTTGTATTTGTGTGACTCTGAAAAGCAAGTACCCCAATTATGTTGAGTTTCCTGTTTATGATGCGTGCTTGGATTGGGGCAGCACGAGCTAGATGAGGAGTAAAATACATCAACAGTCATTGAACTTGTCTCTGTTACTCGCCGTGGTCACTCTACTATGGAATACATAATTTATGTTTCCTAAATACGTCCGACTGTGCCATTGACGGTCACTCCTAGCGATAGAGCAATGTATTTTGCTGAGGTGGCGAAGTGGTAGACCCCTTTGGCCACCTGTAGGGTCGATTTTGAAATAAAAAATTAGTAGGACTAAACTGCAAACTTTATAGAAAGAAAGCCCACATCCTCCCATCCCACCGCACAGAGGCCGTGCAACTTCGCCGGTGGGACACTGGGGCATCCACTCCCGCCGACGAGGCCTCCTTCTCGTCGGAGCTCCGTCTCCTGAGTGCGCGGCCACTGCTCTCCCTTCTCACCCTACTCCTCAACCAGGAGCTCGCCCGGGCCAACAACTCCAATCTGTCGGTGTCGCGGGGATCCCGCCGGTGAGCTGCAATCCGACGACGCGCTGCCCAGCCCTGGTGGCATTGTCGCACAAGAAGCCGTGCCACCCGCACGGGGACGACGCCGACTCGTCCCACGGGAGCCCCTGGCCGGCGAGCCGAGCGGTCCGCAGCGAGGTCTGGCATGACGCACAAGGCATCAAGTTGTCGTCCCCGTCGCCGTTGGGACTGCCACGCCGCCGCCAAGATGTAGCAGCTCCGGGCACTCCGACGGTCAAAACTTGCGGGCCTCCTCTTGCCTGACTTCGCCGCCGGCGCCGTCGAGTCGGCCCCCGAGGAAGACGGCTTTTTCCAACACTGAGAGCGGCTGAGCACTGGAGCTCATGGGGAGGAGGGCGGCATGCCGGAGGAGTGGTGGACGTGCGCAGGGAAGGGCAGGGGTGACTTCTACTGGATGCGCTAGCCTCCCTGGTGCCCTGGACTGCTTCCCATGAGCGTGGCGTATAGCGCGGGTTCGTATGGCAGCCACCCAGACGTGGCGAGATGCTGCTAGCGTCTGCACTGGCCACGAAGCGGCAGCATGTAACAGCATCAATGTCGGTGCACAAGCTCAGGCGCTGGCCGCTGACTGAGCTTCTGCATCGGCATTGATGGCGAAGACGCTAGGCCCTGCGCGGGGCAGTGGCCGCCCGAGACCTTTATAAGCTGGCGCGTGTTGGCGCCGCTCCCGCACGCACTACCTCACCTCCTCCATAGAGCCAGCGCCATAAAGATGCCGTCCTGGCTGAAGAAGACGAAGAACAACCACGAGGCGTCGACAAGCCGCTCAGCGCGCCGCGGTCGCAGGCCTCCATCCCCGCCACCGACGGTGCTCCTGCGCCAACTGCCTTTGGCGCCCTGGCCGCAGGACTACGTCACGCGGCCAGCACGCCGCCGCGGCACGCCCCCGGCAGGAGCGCTACCGCCGGTACATGCCGAAGGAGGAGTGTGAGGCGCTATGGGAGGCCAACCAGAGCGTCGATCACCCCGACGTCTCCCTCTCCCACGGGTGGCACCTCAACCGTGCGAGGGTGCCGGTCCCGCCGCCGCCGGAGATCGGGCCGAAGCTGGATGCGGAGATGCGCCGCCGCATCCGGAAGTTCCCCAAGGCGATGTGGTGCGGCCGCATGTACCATAACTGCCAGTTCTGGTACGACTTCCTCGCCTGGGAGCACACTGCCCGCCGGTGGTCCACTGCGACTACCAGCCATGGGAGGCCTTCCCCATCGAGGACTCCCTCCCCCCCCGACGAAGATGACGGGGAAGAGGATGACGACCACGTCGTCAAGGAGAAGGCCGACGTGGCCATGGAGGACGCCGCCCAACCTAGCGCTGGAGATCTGCCCCCGTAGTACCAGGCGGTCGTCGCTGCCGGCTACGACGAGGAGGCCCTCCTGCGCCAGGTCTTGGAGGAGTCCAAGGCCAACGAGGACAAGATCTTCCCCGGCTACAGCGACGCCATTGCCCTCATGGGCATGATGTCAAAGTACATGGCGTTGCTGCCGCCTCCACCACCACTTCCGCTACAAGCGCCGCCCCTGGCGGCATACAAGGGCTAGGAGGTGCCGCCCCTGCCTGACGTTTGGCGCCGCCAGCGTCGCCATGACCACCCGAACGGAGTGGTCATCAACCCGCCGCTGCAGCCCTAGTCGAAGGTCATCGCCGACCTCGTCTCTGACGACGAGGAGTAGCTGGCGGCGGCACAGCCGCTGTCCATAGGGGACGGCTGCATAGTTATTAGGGTTTTTTAAAAATATTCTCATTGTAAACTTCACTTAAAATTAATGCCAGTTTGCTTCAATTTCGCGCCAGTTTTCAATTGTTTCAAATTTCAAACAAAAAAATATAACGGAACATTATGCGTCAGCTCGCAGCGTGCGATAGCTAGGTGGGCTGGACCACGTATCTCATATCCGTCCCGCGATGCAAACGGATCAAAATAAACTGCTTGCGTCAGCAGTTTGCATCGAGACGCGAATACGAAGGGTGGTACGGTGTGGCCGCGTGGGTCCTCTGAAAGTGTGGCCTGCTGCGGTCTCTTTAAAAGGAGCGCCACACCCTCAGTTTTCGATCGCCTCCCACCCTCTCCAACATCGAAACAGGGAGAAACAGATACTCACAGAGAGCCTACAGCGGTGACTCGCTACGTCCTGCCCCTGATAGGTACTACTGTGGATTCTCTATGTTTATTCTACTTGTAACGCGCAGAGTTTTTTTTTTTTTTTGGAGATTTTTAGTTAGCGAGAATTAATGCAAACCTTAGCCATGTACAGATTGTCCTGTAGTAGTAGATGTGCCGAAGGGGTAACACTAGATCTTAGCCATGTACTCAGGTCTCCACTCCTAAATCGGAGGGGTATTGTTAGATCTCAGCAGTTCATGTGTTAGAACTCGATCTTTTTTTCAAGTCTGGGGGTCTATTGAAGCACACGCCGATGTAGATATTGTTATTTTTTTCACTCCTTCACTGCATATTGACATGGACTTTGGGGTGTCCAAGGACTCGTGGAGGACTAAAAGAAACTGTCCGATCTCTCTTGTCGTCGCTCTAATTTTCAATTGTTTTATTCAGCTACTAGCTGGAGTAGATTGTATCTCAACCTTCCATTAAAACAACAAATTAAATGGGCTTGATTCAAATTAATTGCATGACCTAATCCTCGATCGGTCGTATGTTAGCTATACTTACTTCATTAGATGCCTTGTACGCCTCCGTCCGGAGGCAATTATACATTTTGAGACAAACTTTGACCTTTTTCAATGGTATAATTTTTATATCAAATATCTCATATTTTTTGACTAAAATTAATGATCAAAGTTTATCTCAAAATACATAATTGCACAATAATCCGGTATGGAGGGAGTAGTAGACTTAAGCCTCGATTGGTTGCTGCTTATTTCATTAATGAGATGCCTTACACCATTCAGAAACAAGCCTTACGGATTTAATATCAATGATAATAATATATGTTAGATAGTTTATCTCAGGTAAAGAATGGGAGCAAGGGGTGCGATGAAAGGAGGAGTGTTGGTGATGTTCCTGCTGGTGGTGGTGGAGGTGATGTGGTTTGCATCATCGATGTCGACCATGGCAGCAGGGGCGGGGGCAAAAGAAGCTGACCTCTCGCTGGCAGTGCTGCATGAGGAGGACGATCGACCTGAGCTAAGGCTTACAGGGCTAACTTCAAAGAAGTACAGGGCCTTCGTGGCTCGGGTTCGGGAGCTGCTGGGAACCACTGAACTATTGGGATTTGGACTGCTGCGTAGTAGGGCCAGCGTGCAGCAGTTTTCTGAGCGGTTTGTTATGGTTGACATAACAAACCATGCAGAAGAATCGGCTACGTTGGTACTTGATGTCACCAATGTTTATGTGGTGGGTTATGTCGTGGGTAATGTTTCCGTTTTCATAATGCCTGACGCCCAAGATCGCCAGATGCAAGATGAGATCAACGGTGGATATCGTTTCCCAGGGACGACCGAAAGACACATCCTTAACTTCACTGGTGGATATCCTGCACTCGAACGGGCTGCTGGCGGGGGGATAGAATCGCTGAGCAGGGTGCACATAATGCTGGGAGCCGCCGCCCTACATAGGTCTGTGTTGTCGATGCGCCAGTATGCTACTAGGCCAACTAATCTCATCCTACCTGGCGTCACGGACCTGACCCCCGCGTCGCCCTCCTCTGGCGACACGGGGGAACCCTAGCCGCCGCCACCTCTAGAAGCTCTCCACCGCCCTCCTCCAGCGAGGTGCTGTGACGGCGGCAGGGCTATCCAGCGAGGACGGTGTGCTGCTCCAAGGCCTCGTGAGTTGGGGTGAGGTGCACGAGACTCCGGATGAAAATCTGGTCGGGCTTAGGTCGGAGCCGATGATGGCGACGCTTGCGGGCGTCGCTCTCCTCCTTGGAGGCGTCATCGAGGAGTGCTCGCACCTTCACCTACTCGAGGTGGTGTCTCCGGGGTGAAAACCCAGATCGGGTTGGCCGGTCGGCGGTGGCGGCGTCTTCGACGTCGTTCCTTTCTTGAAAGCATCGCTTTTCGGGACACGTTCTTGTGGAGCACACGGTTCTGGCGCGGTGTCGCTCTGGCGTTGCTACTGCTCAAGGTTGAGCTTCCAAGGCGCAATGTACGCCGTCGTCGGCGACTCCAAGGTGGCACCTTTCTCAGGCTGGCCAAGTCCTGCCACCCGCCTGCCGACTCTTAGGCGCTCAAGGGTTGCTGGTACGTTGACAAGGAGAGTTCGGAGGAGGTCGTTTCTTCGGAGTTGCTTGGCGTTGGTCGTGACGCGGCTTGTGGTTCAGTTTGGGCGAGGCCCTTGTATCGTTGTTGTTGTAGTGCGTGGTGGCTAGTCTTCGGATTAGCGGTGTGTTGTAGCCATTCTTGGCGTTGTGTATCGGCCATCGGCCTCTTCTTCTATGTGACAGATATGTCTCCCAGGACATATTCTCGAAAAAAAAAAATCTCATCCTACAGAGGGTGGCCACTGCGCTCATTGTCTGCGTCCAGATGGTCTCAGAGGCAGCCCGTTTCCCCCGCATTGAGTTTGGAATGAGTGGGATAATCCAGAGGGGGGAAGAGTCCGTGCCAGATGCTTGCATGCTGAGTTTGGAGACTCACTGGGACGACCTGTCGGGAGCGATCCAGACGTCCAACAATGATGGCGTGTTCACGGTCACCACACCAGTGAGGCTCCAGCTGCGTGACTACTCCCTGATTGATGTGTCCGAGGTGCGAACCGTAGCTCCCCTCATAGCTCTCTTGCTTCATTACTGCAACCCAGCTCCAGGGGAGGAGCTCGTCCTCCATCCTGTAGCTGTTCCTGCAGCTGTGATCAGGCTCAAGTCTGAAGCTGAAGTTGTGTGCCCTACCAACGTGGAGCCCAAGGTGCGGATCATCGGAGCAGACGGCCTCTGCGTCGACGTGAGGGACGGGGCCTACAACAACGGCAACCCCATCCAGTTGTGGCCCTGCAAATCCAGCGGCGGCTACGAGAACCAGTTATGGACATTCCGCACCGACGGCACCCTCCGCTCCAATGGCAAGTGCTTGGCGTCCTACGGCCACACATCTGGAGACTACATCATGATCTACGACTGCGACCCTGAGGTCCGTGAGTTCATCTGGCGCTCGTGGCCCAACGGAACCATTTCATCGGCAACCGGCCTCATGTTGTCCACCCATTCATCCAACCCCGGCACCACGCTCTCCGCTCGGGTGGAAGCACGCAACCCCGGTCAGTCGTGGCTACCCACCAACCAAACACAGCCTTTGGTGGTCAGCCAGATCGCCGGCCTTTCCGGCCTTTGCCTGCATGCAGATGGGTTAGACATCGTCTTTCTCCGGGGATGCGCCGCCATGGAATCGGCCTCCTTCTGGGCTCTTTACCCGGACGGCTCCATACGACCTCAGCGGAGGACAAGCACCTGCCTTAGTGCTCCACCTCAAGCAGGCAAGGCTCTCTACACCACCAGCTGCAACCCCAACCACGCTCTCCAGCGATGGCTCTTGGTAAACGATGGAAGCATTGTCAATCTCGACCAAGGCTTTGTCATGGACGTCGGGGTATCCGGCGGTGATACCCTCACCGTCAACCCCTTCGCGGGTACAGATGACCAGGTGTGGCAGGCGCTGCTTTGAAATTCATCATCATCCCCGCTCGATCCAGCAACCTACTCCGGTCTACTTAAATATGCAAGGCCTTACGTACTACTGTATTCCATACGTATATGAGATAAATAAACGGGGCATGCAATAGCGTGGTCTCTCTCTAAGTACTCACATGTGCTACGTGTGTGTATGTGTTCTCCCCCATGTACGCGCTATATATGTATCAATGAAAAAAATTATTGCCTTGCAAATCGTCCTTCTTGTAGACTCCTTTCATTATTCAAACTATATAGGAGTACATGATGAAAGTATATTTGACGATTTATGTAATCATACAAGTTTTGTGCTAGAAATGTTGATGCTTTGTCTTCTGAGTTGCTCAAATTCCTGTGCGAATTTCACTTAAGACAAGCCTAGAACACACTAAAATGAATACTCCCTCCATTCTGATTTACTCTACATTCAAGCAAAATTCACTAACCAGAAACACCCTATTATAACAAAGATTGTCTACATACATATATGTTCATCTACATCAACCGAAATAAGAAACTTACCACACACGAGTCGTGCGAAAACGGTGAGGCGGATCTACTCATGTAAGGAAATTTTAAATGTTCGATCGAGTGCGATGAATTTGACAAAATCTGTCCAAAAATATTCAAACAAGAACACGAGATTTGGAAGATACACTTAACAAAACTCGAATATGATTGGCATAAAAGTAAACCATATCGTTGACACACATCTTTTCCATGTACAACTTATTTTTAAATCGAAGCATGATGTGTGCTACTTCTTCGAAGGGTTAGAGAAGGAGAGAGAAACCCAAATCATGTCAGCTTTGCATCCTGCAAGCGCACATGCCCCTAAATAGCAATTGTTGGCGACTTGGCACCACAAGTCACGTGATATCATCCTTAGGGATGACACCTTTCTTGGCACCTACTTATCCCTGGGTTAGTGGCTTGATGATTACCATCATGACCTTCTTGGAAACCTTGTAGTGGAGCAAAAACTCTAGGATGTGAACACTCCATTGGGTATTTTGAAAATTGATTTTGAAAACCTTGGAATGGTGAGCTATTCCAAAGAATGATTTCCAAAAATGAGTTTTTTTAAAAAAAATATAGGTAAATGGATGAAAAGGAGATGGTGGATTTAAGAAAAAGGCATCGCGTATAAGTGTTCGCCAAACCAATTTCTCCCGTGCAACCACAATTACCCTGGTATGGGACATGTAGTGGTGGAGTAGTTTGTTCACTTTAGTATGGGGTCTACAAAATGTAATGGCAGTCCAACCATGGACATCTTCTCTGTGGCACCCTGGGTAGCGGCGTTTACTCGGGCTCGCAGTGTCACCTTTTTAGGTGGCAGGGGTACAACCTAAAGGCCCTCATTGAAAACACCTGCAAGTGATGACAGGGTTCCAGAGGGTCAAGTGGGCTAGGGAATTTGCAACTCCGGGGTCGAACAGCCACTTGGGCTTTGGCGTTGAGGGGTGCATCTCTAGGTGGTAGATCCTATGCTAAGGTGGGCAGGTGAAAAACTATGATCGGGTGCTTGTCATGGCATATGTTTTTATGCTAGGAGGATGCCCACACGATAAGTATCCGAATGTTGTAGATAAAGTGTAACCTCTACAGAGTGTAAATCTATTTGAATAGTCGAGTCCTCGGTCATGGACGGTCGGAATGAATATACTCAACCTGTGTCGGATTTTGTTTTACCAAGATGTCTTTCAAAAAAAGAATAAGATGTCGGACGGAGTACTCAGGGGGTACTGCATGGGAAAGGTTCAGAGTACCTGGAGGGTACTGCCGAGGAGTTGGAAGCAGTCATGTGTGATTGACGGGTTTATGAAATAAAAAGGGTTCCCTTCCTAGAGATTTTACTAAAAAAATTATAAAAGCTTTTAATAAGGATATAGAGATGTCTTAGAACAAGGTTCTAGACATACTATATCGACGAGAGAAAACTATGTTTCCAAAGAAGTAAACTAGAGTAGAGCCTTCACTTGCTACAGCCATATGGCATATCCATTGCTCTTCTTTTAGATGGTTTGCAAGTACAATTCAAATGTACTCACGGTTTTGTCCCTGGCTATTAACCTGGTCAGACCTAGAGGAAGACTTCAATGAAGATGGTGATGGGTACGACGACACCGGTGCAAACTAGGAACGTCTCCCAGTTAGTTGTCTGTATGGTTGTAGGAATGACATGGGTCATCAACGATCTTTTGTATCTGCTGCTTAGTTGTGAACTTGCCCTGCGTGGCATTATCAAACTTGGTCATGTGACCAATTGTAAAACTTTTATCTTGGTACTGTAATGGATGATGTAACTTTGATATCAACTCACACTAGTAGAAAAAAGGGCTTCCATACACCCCCTTTAGTCCCCAAACAATTCGGTCCGCGACTAATATGAGCATTAGTCCCAGTTCTAATGAAAATGTGGGCCAGGAAGCATTAGTCCCGCTTCAAACGGGACTTTTAGTCCTGGTTGGAGACACCAATCGGGACTAAAGGGTACTGACCTTTAGTCTCGGTTGGTGGCTCAAACCGGGACTAAAGCCTACCCTTTAGTCCCGGTTGGTGACTCCAACCGAGATTAAAGGGTTCACGCCCCTTTTTTCCTCACATGACTACCCCCTGCGAAGAAAAAATGTCTAAAAAATTAAATTAAAATGATAAAAACTTAAAATTTCAAAATCCTTTGACATGAATGTATCTCATGCAACCAACTTTTATGGAAGATTTGAAATTTTGAATTTTGATATTTTTTGTAAAACAAGGTTGTTCCGAATTAAAACGGCTATTACTTTTGCGTACGGACTCGGAAAAAACTTATAATATATCAAAAACTATCTACACAAAATTCTACATCCGATTTCAAACACCGTAGGCCGTTTGCACAAATTCTTGTTTCTCAAAATTCCAAAGAGAAATATAAAAGCAGAAAGATTTTAGATTTTGTCAGAAAAAATGATTTTCTTTCAGGATTTTTTCATTTCTTTTGATTTTTTCTACTTTTTAGTTATTTTGGATTTTTTGGTACTTTTTTAAGTTTTTTGATTTTTTTAATATTTTGAGTTTAAAAATTAATAAATAAATTATGCATAAAGATTTTTTGGAATTCATTTATGCTTATTATTACTTAATCATTGTTGCTTATTTTTAAATTATTTGGAATTCAAAAAAGTAAAATCATATGTTCCAAAGTGTATAGGTTAATAGAATTGATATCATAGTATTATCAAGAAGTCGCGAGCGTAGTCTTGAAATTAGTAGGGAAGGAATAGAGAAGTTAAGCGTGCTAAGGGTGGAGCAGTGTGAGGATGGGTGATTGACCGAGAAGTGAGGACCACAAGTATGTAATTTAACATGATAATAGAGGTGATTAGAGATTAGTGGTAACTGTCAAACAATTCAAATATTCGAAAATAGAGAAATTGCAAAAAAGTAAATTCAAATATTTTTCAAAATAAATTCAAAATTTCTACCAGAAATTCTAAAAGGACCTTTAGTCCCGGTTGGTGTACCAACCGGGACTAAAGGATCCTCCAGCCGCAGCACATGACTCAGGGCCATGTGGAGGACCTTTAGTCCCGGTTCGTAACCAACCGAGACTAAAGGGTGGTGGCTTTTGTCCCGGTTTATTAGTCCATGTTGCTACAACCGGGATTAAAGGCCTTTATCAACCGGGACTATAGGTCTTTTTTCCACTAGTGTCGGCTATGTGGATTCACGACACTTTTTTTGGGATCGTGAATTGTATGCATAATGGGTATTTTGGATGGCTAATCCGGGGTCCCCATAATTTTTATGTATAAGAAAAGTAAAGAAACGAAACTGAATGTAAACAACTAAAACAAAACGACAAAAATAAAACAAAGAGAAATGCTTTGCAAATCTAAAAGGACGATAAAACTTACAGTGGTGCAACCTCTCCAAACTTAGGAAATTGCACGGTGCCAGGAAATAGTCTCAAGACGTTAGAAAAAAATCTTGGCTCGTGAAAATTGCAGTTGTGAATGCTTTATTTATTCCCAGCAACGGCGCCAGAAAATAGTAGGGTGTATATATGCATGTCACCATCTCTGGAAGAGTGGGGCGTAGGTACCTACACCTTCGACCCACTGCCTTCGACACGGTGAGAAGTAATTGGAGACCTGCTGCCAACTAGCCAACTAGGTACTGCCCTTCTTTGGAAAGGCGGAATATGTCCCTGAGCTCAACCTCTGGTTTGGTCTCTCAGGACACAGACCCTTCTCCACCTTATGTGCTTTCGACCTCTCTGCCACTGCCATGGACTCCGCCGCGCATCCGCCGGTACCGCTGCATACCTGGGATTATCTTGATCTGCCTGAGGATAGGCCGTGGGTGCCAGCCCAACTCCACCTGCTGAACCTTGGCTTAGGCAAGTTTTGTGTTGCTACACTATTCGGCACCATGATGCGCAACTGCTGGTACTCCTACTCGGATGAGGAGGACATGGATGGCGACGAGGAATGTGCTGTCTTCACTGGCCTGGAGGTGAAGCGCGGCAACAATGATGATGGTCCACTTCAGTTGATCAAGCACATGTCCAAGCGTTATACATTTGGAAGCTGTAATAACTTCTATTGTGTGCTGTGAAACATTTTGTTCGTCCTTGGAACCGTAGTACATCGCTGCTTCTATTCACCCGGACAATCCTCGGCGCATGACTGATTTTTCAGCCGTGACAAGCATTAGTATATTTCTTTTCCTTCTGGTTAATCAGCATGATAATTGTTACGATCTGTAGTATTAGTATTTAAACTTTGTTGCATCTTCCATTCCACATGTCTATAAACTGTGACTAGAATGCCTACAGTGTTGCGGAGTTCATGTAGAGGCTACAGAGTACATGATTAAAGCAAGAACTTACATGAAAATTCTCGCTCCAGTCAGTCGAGTATGATAGCCAACATATGTGTGTTTGACCGGTATGCTCCATCAGATCTTTATAGCACAGGTCGACATTTACCAGATCACGCTGCCTATTTATAGGCGCTTTTCTAATACACATGTTTTGCAAACTACAAATAACAGATGATGTACTCATGGCACAACAGCTATTTCAGTATGACAACATCCTGTAGTAGTACAAAACATTTAATGTCAAAACAGCTTCAATCAGGATTCAGCAACAACAAACATTCTTCTATATCATCATCTCTTAAGTTACACTAAACCTCCAATGTTGCAGATGGCAATGGTTCAGAACACATGCTACATGGTGCCAGCGTAACCACTTGTGAGAAAAGCGATAACTCATAAAATGCTCCGTGTCAGCTAACATACTACACTGCAAGTCACCACCTCTTTTCTTTGTCCACAAGATAATGCAAGCAAAGGAAGTTCTGCCATGGAAGTACAGATCTAAGAGGGGGCTCTACTGAAAACTGGAGCAGCGTGTCAGCATGTGGCATCAACGGAACATTGGGAAGTACATCTTGGGAGGGAACAGTTACAGCTTAGCTACTCCGTTACGTCATCTCTCCCAATTTCTGTGTCCACGCCAGTTTGTTCGCCCTGCATTTCGTTGTATGTGCCTGATTGTTCGTCATACGAGTACCTGCATGTGTAATATAGCACATCAGCATAGAAACTATTGGCATATGTAGATCTTCAAAAAGGATTCTATCATTGGGCATGCTAAATACAAATATTATAATTACTAGCACATATACCCGTGCGTTGCAACGGGTTGTTTTTGTTGAATAGTATTTTTTAGCATTTTTTCTATGGTAATAGTACCGAGGATCTAATCAGTAGAGTTTACATTAAATTAGACTTTCCGAGCTGGTTAACAACGAAATCAAATGAAGTTCGATACCTCCCACGAGTAAATGATTAGTGACGTAAGAGTTGTAAATCCTTTTTTATTCAGCACCAGCACCAGATCGCCGATTACTCTCACTCATGCATGCCCCTAAGGAAGAAGTGGCGGCACATCAACATTGTACCGCAGGCTTGCCATGATCGAACAACACCACGCAGGTTAAGAAACCAGACACATTCATACCGTCGAATATAGGAAGCACTGCAACACCGCGGTCATCCTCTGCATGCACTACCGGCACCACAGAGGCCGTCTTTGCGGCCCGTCCTTTTGCACTATGCCTTTTCGGGGGCATAAGCATAGGCCAAATCATTTAGAGGGCAAAGGATCGTGTCATGCATCTAGATTTTAGGGCTCCAAAGATAGAGTGGTTCTTTCAACAAGATGTGTAAGTGTAATGTACACTTGCCCGGGGCTAGAGGCCTCCAAACAGACCCTTGCACGCTTGTACTGTTGTACACACATCTGGAGTCCAAGTCTTGCATGAGTTTACCATCAACGTAATCAATGGCTTCACGTGGCTGCGTGGCCTAATTGTTCCTTGCCACCAAAGGCACCTGAGTGCGCTCCTACACAACTGCACCTGTATCTCTGTAATTGATAGACTCGTAGGGTAGTTTTTCTTTTGCTGTGCCAACGATGTCTCCGCCTGTGTTACTCTTACCTTTTTTCGCCGATGGAACCAGCCTAGCGGATGAGTTACCGGGAGAGAGAGCGAACGCTTAGAGCTGCCTGTCACCGCTGCAACAAACCTGGATCGAGCTGTGTTATACTGCTATTTTGAGCTCTGCCGCCGGAAGAGCAGGCTCCACCAACCCCGTAGCTAGAGTCCCACATCAATCTTCTTCCCAAATTCTCGTGTGAAGTCGGCTTGCTACCATCGCGTCGCCTGGTTGCCTGCGCTGCGGTGAGCCGCCCCAGAGGCCGACGATCGAGGGCCGCGCCGCGAAACAGGAGCCGCCTCCATGGGGGGCATATCCATCGGGGCCGGGCCGGTTGCACGTGTTGGCCAATAGCCACACCTACGTTGGGATGTGGTCGCCTCCACTTCAGGCTGGTTGCGACGCTCAGGTCCAGCAGGGTGACAATTTCGATCTCGCGCCCTTGAGGTCGAGGTCGACGGGCTGCCCTCCTCTCTCACGACCTCAAACTTTGGCTATCAAAATAGAGGAAGCAACAGCCCTTCTTCCCAAGCGAGACGACAACGGCTAGGCTAAGTCAGCGCTCCGCGGAGAAGACTCAATCGATCGCGGAATCACGAGGAGGGGCTGGATTTTAAGCACATGATGGGGCTGGATTTTAAGCACGGCATGTATTTCCTTTTTTCGTTGCAGAATTGGAGTCTCAATCAGATCGTGCGCGGGATGTACTTCCTTTTTCGTTTCAGAATTGGAGTCTCGAACTCTCGATTGGATTATGGGATCTCGAACGGGCAAGGCTGGACGGATGCGATGCGATGTTTTCTCGGATGTCCCCGAAGGGACGATGCGATGTTTTCAATGTCAAAGAAAACGTTTCGGGTTGTTAAGTTGTGAAAGAAAACGTATTTTCGGTGGATTGAAAGCGTACTTGCGAGCCACGGACCATACCTCTAGCAATATTATTAGTAGAGATATCACATGGATATGGACAGCAACTGTTAACTACAAAAATTATATTTATATCACATGGATATGACAGCAACTTTGTTTCTATTACGGAATAAAATCGCAGAGCTAAGCATATTATATGAGATGATGGTGCCCTGTTGCCACAGGCTAGAGTCTCCCTTCAAACTAACAAAAGCTATCTCGTGTTTTATACATTTCTTGTGTCAAAAGCTTTGTTTCATGACTTCTGTCGTACACATCAATTTTGAACGAAAATAACTCAAGCTAAAACGCTCAAGAATAGTTGAATGCTCAAGGCAATTCGGAACTGGGGGGGTCACAACCACTGGTTACCTACCTAAATCAACTAGTAGTATTACTTGTTTCTCAGATATGGGTTACAGCAATATTACAACAGTAAAGTGGACACTTGTGACACGTAACGAATTTATAATAGGTAAGCAATTGGCAGCCACCTGGAATCATGCTTATACACTTTATAGTCCTAGCTTTCCTAACCGCTACTAGGATAACTAGGGGACATGAACATGACAGCTTCATTAAAATGCACAATTGTTCCAGAGTATAGGGTTCCGCAAAGCTGTTCATACTAGAGTTACCACACATGTACTAACCACAGGGGAACCGTACTAACAGACAGATTGTTTTTGCATCAAGCAGATATTGGTTGGTCAGACAGAGAGAAACAACAGCAATTGACTGAATGTAAGACAAGTTCAAACAGACATACCAAGTTCCTGTAGATGCAGAGCAATAACAACCAGATGCAGAATCATAGTAATAACCTGTGCTGCTGTTATAGTAGTACCTACATAAAAACCAGAAACAAAGTATAATCAACACAAGCAACGAGTACAACAGTACGAAAGTCAGATACTAACTGGAGTATTACATAACTCTGGTTGTAAATCCAAAACTATATATTTTAGAATTGTAACTGCAGCAAGTAGTACAAAGTGAAACCTATAACCTACCCAGACGATGGATCATAGACATAATCTGAGTCTGCACTTCCATTGCCAGCTTCTGCAAGAATAAACAAAAGAGTTGCTACTAAATACAAGATTGATACAATAATGAATTGATGAAAAAAGGGGAGCGAATGAATTTGCTCAGCATAAAGAGAAATCGCTAACTTACTCTCTGCACCTGAGGTTCCGGAAGCATCTTGTGGAACTGGATCAGGATTGCGACCTGAATCTGAAGTTTTCACATCAGAATCACGAGTGGCATCAGTGTCATCATTGTCTCCAAACATGTCGAAGTTACTATCATCATCATTTGTTGCAGCATCTGTCACGGAGGTATTGGCAGCTGAGAGACCACGGTCCATCTCCAGTAAGGATGAGGTACTTGGGCCATCCTCTGTGGTGTCTGCAAAGATATCCTCTTCAACTTCTGGTATACCAAGTCGAGCACGCTTTAGACGTTCATAACCCTCTGCAAAAGGCAAAATGTTGGAAAGATGTAATCAGGTGTGTTCCTCATTAAGACAGTATTAAGGAATAGTTTACAATAAGCACTAAAACGGCATAATGCTCATACAGCTACAAGACTATTCTTAATTGAGAGACTACTGTCTGCTACAGTGGTGCTAGCTCCAACATATGTGATAGCAAAAATCATGCAAGTTATTTGATTTAAGGGATTCATGGATTCAAATGAGTGGTATTGTATGTATCTGTGTATTAATAACTGCAATAATACATGTGGATCAGTTTCTAACTTACCATTGGAAAATAGAGAGAACCTAAAAAGTCAGCATCTATGAATTTGCAAGCTTTCACATAAATAATGTGAGCGAACTGTCTGTTCTGCACAGACATTTCATATAGTGATCCCAATTCTAACCTATTGCTCATATTTCAAGTAGTCAAATAGATTCAGTTTTTACTAGTAACATTAATGCAATGCTGTTTCAGCATTGGAATGGCAACATACCACATAAAACCTGGTGCTATATAAAAAAACATGAACAATCCAGTAATTAGGGGTGTGGTATGGGTACTAACCAGCCTCACGTACAAATGTCTCCCGGTCATCTGAATACACATCTACACAAGGACATTAAAACAAAATGGAATGAGGGTGCAGATCATGGAATGGCCAAAAAACTACCAACTAAATAATTAAACAGAAAGGAACACATACTGTACTCCCCGTTCTCCATTAGCTTCATGGCAGCTTCTGTCAGCTCATCAAACATGCGCTGCGTCTCCTCACTCATTCGTCCACGTTTATCAGTGGATGTATTCTTCAATCGTTTCAAAGCCTGAAGTACCTGGCAGAACATCGTTCGAGAAAAGATTTCAGTATACATTTAGAACCTGAATATTATTAACAGAAAAAGTCTCACAATGTTTCCCTTTAATATTTCCTCTTTAAATTCATACATGGCAGATAAGGTTGTAAATTCTGACCAGATAAGAGTTGTATTCGTAACTAAAAGAGATTTTCTCAGAAAAGTTGGCCTACAATATCGTGAAGCAACAAATGCAAAAGTTTCTGGATTATTTTGGTACAGATCATTAACTCAACAGGGAGAAAAACATGCAGCATACGGCGATATCACGAGCATGCTTGTTCTGAATCTCCATTGGAAATGTAGTGATTCAAATTGATTATCTGTATAAGCAGAGCAAAGATGTGTGTGAAACGAGTAACATGCTGCCAGGTTTGATGCACCAAATACCTACAGGTATAGTTAAACTGATTCACTAAATAATTTCTCTACTTCCCTAGTAATGTTGCCGTTCAGTCAAGAACTAGAACAATAACACCCAACAAGAGAATACAATAGGGGGACCTTATCCCCCTGACCCATCTCACAATGTTAAAAGTTAAAACTACACAGAAGCTGCAAGTGAACATACCGTTTCATCTGCCTCAAGCATGTCTGCTATTCTCTTTTTTATCTCTCCAATGTCATCGGAAGAGAGGTCCTGGAATTCCTCTTCTTTGTCCTTTTTCTTTTGATTTTTTTCAGCATACTTTGTGTCAACTTCTACATTGTCCAACCAGGCATCCTACAACAAACGGGTACTTGTGTCACCAAATTGACAGATTCTAACTCCACACAAAACATCCAAGACGATGAACACAAACAAGAAGTACCTTCATATCATTGCCTCGTGCAAACTCCACAAAATTCCCGTTGTCATCAAAGTATCCTTCTTCTCTCTCTTGATCCAAGTTAAAAGGTTCGATCTCAATACCATCATCGATAAAGTTGGCATCGTCCTGTTGAACATCAAAGTCGGTGTTATCTGACAATGATAGCAAAGTGGTTAGCAACTTATGCCTAATATTCATAATGCCAATGATAAGCAAGGAAGAGTACATGAAATAAATAGTGTGGCTTACAAATCAAAATAGGGAAAAGGAAAAGGCATGGTCCCTGGCTTTTTATGATGGCCAAAAGGATAGGAAAGCATGGCTACATAATATTTTAGTTGTAAGCTGAAAAGCATAATAGAAAATAAAGTTCAGTGGTTGCAAACAAACTACGTAAAAAGATGAACCCATTGGGCATAGAACTCGTTAAGATGTGAGGAATATGCACCGTAAGAAACATTCAAACTCTAACCCTTTAAAAATAGGCCCATGACTTCAACCAACAAATGAGTGCCCGACCGACAGTTAAGTGAACTGAATCCAAACCATAGATACTAAACCATTTGGTAGAGCCGTTGAGTGCCTGGACAATGCCTCTACTTATGTCCGTTAAGTGTATCCTCCTATTTTTCCTTTTCACCTGACATTTTTGCCAGACCACACATAATGCAGAATACTTCCCATTTTGATCTTTGATGCCATCGGAACTGCAATCTTCTGGAAGAAAACGAAGTTACTTGACAATCGTGGTTTTCTTCGCAACTCATGTGTGGGCTTTTGTTTTTCTATGTTTGTACTTTGATTGTTCTGTTGCTAATCTTGTAATTCTGGTAATCGCAGTAGCAATTTTAAATGGTCAATTCCCAGTAGTTACTGGAGAATTCCCCCAAGTTGGCAAGTTACCCAATCATGCCCATAATAAACGTACTTTCATAGGTTAACTGGTTGTAGCCCTACCAGAAGAAAAACGCTTTTAAAGCAACAGTAATAATGCGTAAAACAAGACAACAGAGTATGGCTTCAAACTAGCTGCAATTTCTCCTAGAACCCCTATTTCATCCATTTAGTTGTGCTTCCCATAAGGCAGCTTGTAAATTGTTTTGCATGATTTCCCAGAAATTATAAACCACAAGGCTACAATCACTGGGAGCAGCACTGCATACCTTGTAGCTCATTTCGAAGCCCTTGACACTGGAAGTGCCCTGCGCGTCGTCCCCTTCCCTGCGGTGGCGCCGCCGCGCCCGCTTCACCGCCGCGAGCTCCGGGTTCATCAGGCTGTCGATGTCCTCCGTGGAGGCGGCGCCCGCCTCCCTGGGAGCAGAGGGGTCGCGGTACTTGGCCTTCTTCCCCTTGGGGAACCGCACCTTGCGGTCCCTGCACATAAGAGAACATCAGGCGAACGAAACCCTAACGCGAGGGCGGCGAGAGCGGTAGGGAACGGGAAAGGGCCGAGCCGGAGGAGGGGATGGGGCTGACTTACGCGAGGTCGGAGCGGTCATCGTCGTCGTCGCCGGCGGCGGTGGCCGCGGGCAGGGGGCGCTTGGTGCCGCGCTGTGGCGCCGTGGGCTCCATGGGTCGGTGGCGAGCGGCGTCGGAGACGGCAGAAGCAGAGAGACGATGGGTATGTGTTTGGGCTCTTTCCAGCTTTGCTTGGTTGGTTTCAAGAGGAAAAGAGTGGCAAAGGACGGTCCAGACTGAAATTGGCTGCTAATCGGACCAGGGTGGATGGGCTGGGCTGTATGGGTCCAGAAACAAGGCCAGCCTGTTTGGACAGTGCCTCAACGACCTCAAAACAAACAAAATAATATTCCCTAAAAAACTCCATGAAAAAACAAAACTGGCTATAAAGGATTGATAACACATTTCTTGATTGTGGCCATGCGGGCAATTTGGATTGCACGATAACTAACGTCCTGTAGATAAATGTCGATTGATTTCTGGGGGCCTCGACAAAAGTTCTCCCATATGTCGATGATACCTCGGTGCTCAAAAAAATAAAAAGGAGGTTTAACGGGATTGCTCTCCCAATATTACAAGACTCAAATGCTTAACACCCAACGTCTACCCAAAGCCCAACTTCATTGTTGATAATCTCAAGTAGCCCCGTCATTGGCGCGGCGTTGCTTTTCAAAACTCTCGCATTGTGCTCTTTTCAAATTGTACAACTCACAAGCATCTTGAGAGAGACAATTGCCTTGCGGTTTGGCTTTGGATTACAAGGCATCATGGTCCACCAAGCTTCGATTGATAGGTCTGGCGTCCATTCCTAGGTTTGGATAGAAGATATGCCAAGCCAATTCTTGATCATTTGCCAAAGCCTCTTAGAATAGCTGCAATGGGAGAAAAGGTGTGCCGTCGTTTATTGGGTTTGCTTGCAAAGTGGACAAAGACCACAATTATCCCAACCTCTTCTTTCAATATGATCCGTCATCCAAATCCTACTCCAAATGGTCAACCAAGAAAAGAACTTGAGCTTTGGAGTCGCCCAAGCTTTCCAAACCATCTTGTTGAATCTCGTGAGAGTAGCTATGAAGAATTGTGCATCATAAGCCGAAGCCGGGGAGTACTCATCATTGGAGGTGAGATTCCAAACAATGGCAACCTCATTATCCTCATGGAGAAGATGCACATCTTGAAGGCGCACCCATAACCTTACGTATTCATGAATATGGTGCACGGTCAAGTTGGTATCCTTCTTGATATTTGCCACCCAACCTTTGTTATGCAAGGCTTGGGCCATGGTGCAATTCTTTCTCTTAGAAGCTTCAAAAATAAGAGGGGCAATGCCTTTGGGCTTGTCCCAATTTAGCCACTGCGAGTCCCAAAAGTCTGCAATCTTCCGATTTTCCAATAGTGATAGTGGTGGCGGCATAGAATAGGTTCATATTCACCTCATTTCAAGGGTTTTCCATACCTACCCAAAGCTTGCTTGGGTCACGTCATTCCAATCAAGCCACCTCAAACGAAGAGCTTTAGCAAATTTCTCTAGATGTAGGATCCCCACCCTCCAAGATGCTTGGGCCTACACACCGTTTCCCAAATTAACTTGCATTTACCACGGGTAACCTCTCTTGTATCGGCCCAAAAGAAAGCACACTCAACTTTATTCATGGAAGCAACACAGAGTAAGGTGGAAGATTGCTTGGGAGGTAAGCACAGACTTAACAAGAGCGCCCCCCCCCCCCCCCCCCCGGCCGGCCACATTGATGTTATTCCCATCCCATGTAACAAGCTCTTTGGCCATGTTGTCTTCAATCGATTGAAAGTCCACTCTCTTTAATTGCCAAACCGATAGAGGAAGCCTCAAATATGACTTAACAAGAGCCCCCCGGCCGACCACATTGATGTTCTTCCCATCCCATGTAACAAGCTCTCCAGCCATCTTGTCCTCAATTGATTGAAAGTCCAATCTCTTTAACTGCCAAACCGATAGAGGGAGCCCCAAATATTTGATCGGGAAAGAAACTCGAATGACCGGCAAACCATCTAGCACATCATCAAGGTCAATCTCTTGGCACGTTATGGTAACCACCATAATTTTTTTGGAAGTTAGTCACAAGGCTGGTGGCCTCGGCGAATCAAGGTCAATCTCTTGGCACCTTATGGGAACCACCATACTTATTTTGATTTGGAAAGTAGGTGCAAAGGATATAGCTAGAAGCAATGATATTGAAAGATTTTGGTGTACTTTTGTTGCTGGCATGTGTTGTATTTTATTCGATCTCATGTTAAATGATTAATTAATATTGAATATCATATCAGATCTAAAAGATATTTTCCTGCACTCCACTGGCGCCGCTGGGGAGCGCCGGGGGAGGCTGCATACCTGCACTCCACATCAGTCGTAATCCGAAGATTCAACAGGGTCTACATATATTAACTGCAGGAAAACATTGTTCACTCTTTTAACAACAGGTAGCAAACTACTGAAGTACCACAACAACTAACGACAACGCCTGGAGCTAGGCATCTCACATACACAAAAGAGTCACAACACATCGCAAGGCAAGTTCAAGTTCACACGGACCATAGTCATGCTTGGATGGTGGTATTTTTCTGGGGAGTTTTGGCAAAAGCTCCCCAATAAATTCGTTCATCCAAACAACCCTAATAACACAGCTAGCACACATCTCCAGACGAAACAGAACACCAGATGAGCTGACAACAATCTCCAGCTACAACAGCTCTGAATGTACACAGACAGCTTCTTGCGAAACCCTGCCCAGATAGCTGAATAAGTACAGTGTCAGAATAATATAACAACGTGTAGAGACAAGTATTTGTTACCTATTACCTCTGAATTTTATTTCTCTTTAATCTCTGTAGCCAAACTCAGAAAGTGTTTTGAACATCCTCAGACAATGAGGGTGACGGCGATTGACATGTGGAAGGGAGAGGATAGCGGTGGCCAACCGATGCCGAAGAGAAGCCTGGACAGAGAGATTAACTCTTCACGTTTGTGTTTCTGTGGTAGAGAATACTTCCTCCGTTTATAAATATAAGACATTTTAGCTTTGTGAAGCAAATGTATCTAGACAAGTTTTAGTGTGTAGGTTCACTCGAATATACACACTAAAACTTATCTAGATACATTTGCTTCACAAACCTAAAACATCTTATATTTATAAACAGAGGGAGTATATACTTATTATGTGAAAGTAAATCATGGCTGAGGCAAGTTACCTTGCAGGTTTGAAGGGCTTTAGAGATAACATAGTTAGCAAACTCATCTGTCACTAAATCTCTGAAGCGAGGAAACCAAACCAATTCTTCAACAATGGCAAATTGCTCTCTATCATCAAATACTTCTAGACACGTTTCCACCACATTACTGCTAAATCTTTGTCTTGAGAGTTTCACATAATTATCCCTGAAGCAGGATGCGATAATTGCCAAGTGCGATGGATCTTTTTGTTTCAGGACATCCTGAACAATGTAGTTTCTGGAGATAAGAAAAGAGAAATGGTAAGATTTTCAGCTGTGACTATGGATCGCCAGATCCCAAAACTTCTTAAGGTGGTACTACAAGCAATAAATAATTTTGAGACAACGAGATTCACATAATGTCCATCGAAGAACAAGAGCACTGCTAACTCTTATCTTTATGAACTTCCAGCAGTTTTAGCCATAGTACTACTATCTGGACATTTCTTCTATTAAGTTCATTCCCACATATTAGTGGCTATATTAGCAGTTCTGGTATAACATTAATTCCTTCAAGAACATGTATGGATTAAACTACACTGGATTATGAAGTAAATATTGTAGGTCCAGAACCTTTACTAACTCAAACTACATTTGTTTTTTCAAGAATGAACTCCATTTATACTCGCACATAAGAATTAGAGATGGATAATTCTTATGTACCAGATATGCATATGAAATAATATGAGAACGCAAAATTTGAGCTAAGCTTGAATTATTGGCTAATAAATCTGCAGAATCTACTTGAAATTAACAAAATGGTTCAGATTAATTAAGTACAATCAGATGATAGTTTGCTGTGTTTGCAATTTTTCATCAAATAGAATGACGGTCAGTTGGATATCATCAAAATTCAGAATAAATAGTTACCCAATACGATGTTGAGCAAGATCACTGCTGCAACAGGCGACTTTTGAAAATACATTATCCTTTGCTGTCCATTCGACATGCTCCAGACAACTTTGCAGCAGGGACAGTCCATGTGGATGAATAACAAGTGCTAAGCAGTTCTCAGCAATAGCATCAAAAATGAACTGCCAATATATTGCAAAGTGTCAATGCACGAAACATGGCAACAAGAGGAATCGTGGCAATGGCAGGATGAAACGAACAACACAAACTGCAAGTAAACAGGCAAGACAAAATTTCAATATGGCCTCATTCTCAGTTCTCGCAGTAACATATGAGAGATGACTTATAAACTGTCTAGAAGATCTGCGTTAACTCAAACAAAGATTTTTAAGCAAAAAAAAATATCATGCACATTAGTATAGGAACGAAAACATAGTCATTCGTTTCAGAAGGCGCCCCTTTAAGGCAAAAGGACAGAACACGTTACCTTGCTAACCCTATTCCCTTGAACATTGCCCTTGTGAGACAGTTTTTCTTTGCTTAGCAAAGCAAGGTGATCAAGAGATCCAAACATGTCTCAAACTACATTAGTGTTAGTACACAATTTATTTTCCGAATAAAATATATTAAACTAACTTAAGTGTAACATACTCCTGCAGCGACTGACTCTTGAAAAGGGTTTGCCTCAACTTAAGAAATCGAAGGTAGGCTGATAATGCAATGTTTGGTCAATTTGTGCACCCACAAGAAAAGAGAGCTAACTTTTCTGGGAGGATATGTATACCCATTGCTAAATTATTTATAAAGATAATGCAACAGCAAAACCTATTTTAGCTCTGTTATTCCTCTGGATTGAGTAGCTTTATATGCAAGCATGAATCATGCAAAGATGTTACTAACCACAACACAATACCAAATTGCCATCAATCTGCATTTACTTAGAACCTGGATAGAGGAAGAGATCAAAGTACCTCAGCAAAGTGGGGATCAGGAACAGACTGTACAAAGGCCTGCACCACCTTGAGTTTGTTCGAATCGGAAGTCACAAGGCGATCCATGATCGAGGGAGCCATCCATGGCGTGATGGCATTTCTGAAATGCTGCAGCGGCCTCTCGGATCTGCAAGACCTGATCATGCCCACCACGTCATCTGACCTGAAAGACATCAAACAAACTTGGCTGTAACATCTTTTGCACCGAGAAGAAAAGAAGCAGCGGCAGAGAAATCAACGTGATGGGCGTATGGAACATGCCTGTCAGCACAAATCCTGAAGAACTTCTTGTGGTCGCGCGTGATCCTAGCGACGATCAGGTACTGGAGCCCATCGGCGCAGCTGTCGAGGACGAGGCCGAGCAGGCGCGCCCCCTGGACGCTCTCGATGAGAGGGACGGCGTTCCTGACGATCAGCTGGGCGCAGGCGTCCGCAGCCTCGGGGCGTCCCCGGAACAGCGTGTTGAGCACCTGCTGCTGGTTAGTGCAGAGGTACTGGACGCAGGCCTCGGCCGCGCCGGCGCGCCCGGGCCACGCCGCCGCGTCGCCGGGGAGAGCGGCTCTAGGCGGCCAGGCGGCGCGCGGGGGGCCAGATCCCCCGCCGCGGAAGCTCTGGAGGGCGGGGGCATGTCCGCGGCCGGGATTGCCGACCACGAAGCGCCATCCGTCGAGAAACTTGTGGTCGCCGGGCATCCCGAGCGCCGGCGGCGAGAACGGCGGCGGCAGCATACGCGGCGGGAGCAGCGGTGGCGGCCCGTATAGGAAAAGATGCTGGCCAGTAGGGCGGCGCTGAAGAAGCACCGGATGCGGAGGAAATCCGTTGGCCGGCCCCGCCGCGGCGGCCGCGTCCTCCTCCTCCTCCTCCTGCCGCCCCTCCTCGGCCTCGGCCTCCGGGCAGTCGCCTAATCCGAGCCGCGCCATCTCCCTCGCGATGTCCTCGAACAGAAGCTCGTCCTCCTCGGAGAGGCGCCTCTCTTCCGCCTCCGCCTCCTCGGACCCCGGCTCCAGAGCCATCCCCCGCTGCCGTTACTTCGCAAGAAACCCCAAGGCCAGCCTTCAAGAACTGAGCCACGGGAGAGAAAAAGCTCGCGCCTTTGAGCGCGGACGAGAATTGGAAACTGGGGATTCTAGGGATCGCCTTCGTTAATCTCAGACGGAATTTTTTTTATTCCCCAGGATTGCTTCCTTCCTTGGAGAAGAAGGAGAGAGGGAGGGGGAGAGAGAGAGAGCAGAGAGAAAGCCGCGGGTGGGTTTTGTGCGTGGGGATCCGTGGGGGTTTAGCTCATTTTCCATCATTTTTTTTGGCCGGAGTAGAGTTGGTTGGTTCAGTTCGTTCGCGCAAGGTGACCGAAGAGACGGCTGCGTGCACGGGGGCTTACATGTGGGTCCCGTAGGCGTGTTAGATTTTGTGGGTCTTTATTTTCAGTTAGTATTATATTTGGTGGGGTGTTGCTCGTGCCATTGGAGCAATTCTATTTTGGCCTTTTAAATTTGTTTTGAGAAAATTACATACGTAATATCTGTAAAAAAATAATATTTTGGTGAGAATCATCTTTCCATTTTGTTAGAAGATAAATGTAATTTTTTGTTTAGAATTACCTGGCGGTGCCACACCGAGGCAGCCCTATGCGGCGGACCAACAAGGCAACAAACTAAAAAAGATTCTATAGTTATAGGTCTCACCTCTCCAATTTATTGTAGCATATCTTTTACCAACGCAAGCGTGGACGGTGCCCCCACACCAACCACGCCAGCTGGATCCAGCCTCAACCCCACATCAGACACAAACAGTGGCGGAGCATGAGAGAAAACTAAGCATGGGCCGGTTTAGTTGAAGCAGGACAAAACAATACAAATAGTATGCCATTTCGTGTTAGTGGGTTGAAATAATATCAATATTTAAGTAAAAAATCCAACTCAAGGGTAGGCCACGGCCCGAGATGGTCAACCCATAGCTCCGCTAGTGGACACAACCACAACCATCATAAATTTTTCGTGACACAAATCCAGATCGCAAGAAACTAACAGAAAAATTGAGAACTGCCATGCCTCAAAACATACGAGTATAAAAGAATAGAGGAGAAAAACAACAGGTCTGCAACATTCTCTCTGTGCCCCAACACCAAGAAAGTACTAGATCAGCAGGAACATGAATTACAAGATGATCATAAACAACAATTATGCCAGTAAAAAGAAAAAGCAAATATCCTAGGAACTACTAGATCATCAGGAGCATGAACAAAAAATATTGTCCCAGAAAATAGTCCAATAATTCAAGATCATGACATCGACATGTATCTTAGGAGCAATGAAACTAGAGGTTTCCATGTAAGTACAAACTTCTACAAAATACACATACACGACAAGGATGTTTCATATAATATACAAATTGTGCACAAAAGGTTGAATACAATGAGTGTTGTTGCAGATCTTTGACACATGTGCCTTGATTTTCAACCATCTTCTACTTCATGTATAAAGAAAAGGACAAAAACTTAGCAAATAACATATCGCCAACAATATTATAGGTTCCAAAAAAAATATTGATCAAACCTGGGAGACGGATGGATCTAATGATGCTTTATAACTCAATGTAGCTTCAAATAACAGAGGTAAATAGAAAAAATATTCTATACATATTGTTTCCATGCTGATTCTAGTATGTCACTGACCAAACCAATAATGTAGTATGCGGGAAAATGAAGTTTCTACGTTAACAATAAATAATTACTAGATTAATTCCAAATTTGGTTGCCAGGTTCTATCCTAGTAGTTGCCATGTTTTTTAAAAAATTAAAATAAATTTCTCATCTACTTTAGTGTTAAAATTGGCACCGCCATTGCATAAAGTTATTTAGGTGGGTGATACATCTCAAACGTATCTATAATTTTTGATGCCCCATGCTTGTTTTTACACCATTTGCTTAGTGTTTCGTTACACTTCATGGCATTTTTATGCATTTTCTGGAACTAACCTATTAACGAGATGCCATAGTGCCAGTTCCCTGTTTTCTGTTGTTTTTGTGTTTCAGAAAAGTTACACGGGAAATATTCTCGGAATTGGACGAAACAAAAGCCGAACATCCGGAAATTCACCGAAGCTTCCAGAGAACCGAAGAGGTGACGGAGAGGGGCCACAGGGCAGCCACACCACAGGGCGGCGCGGCCTGCCCTTGGCCCACGCCCCCTGGTGGTGAGGCCACCCTGGCCCACTTCTGATGCCGCCCCTTCGCCTATAAAGACCCCCCGACGGGAAAAACCTAAAGACCCGATCACTTTTTCAGAATACATCGCGATCCGTCGTCGCCGTCGACCCGAGATCGGGAGGGTCCAGAAGCTCTTCCTGGCACCCTGCCGGAGAGGGGAATCGCCACCGGAGGTCTTCTTCATCGCCATGCTTGCCTCCAGCGCGATGAGTGAGTAGTCTACCTTGGACTATGGGTCCATAGCAGTAGCTAGTTGGTTGTTTTCTCCACCATGTGCTTCATGTTTAGATCTCGTGAGCTGCCTTACATAAACGAGATCACCATTATATAATTCTACATGTTGTGTTTGTTAGGATCTGATGAATATTGGTGTTATGATTGAGTTGATATGCTGAATATTATCTTATGTTATCTCTATGTTGTTTATGATCTTGCATGCTCTCCGTTGTTAGTAGCTATCTTGGCCGAGTAGTTGCTAGTGACTCCAAGAGGGGGTATTTATACTCGATAGTTGGGTTCATGCCTCTGTGACAGAAACCTCTAAGGTTGTAGATGTGATGTTGCCACTAGGGAGAAAACAACATTCATATGCTCAAGGGCATATGCTTTGTTTACATTACACACTTTGCTTAATGCAGTTATCTGTTGTTCGCAACTTAATACTTGTGGAGTTTTCGGATTGATTCGCCACAAGTGGATTATTAGTCATAGATGCAGTTGGATGACGGTCTATGTATCTTGTTGTAATGCCCAGAGTAAATCTCATAGTGATCCTCTCGACATATGCACGTTGTCTTTATTCTATCAATTGCTCAAATGTAATTTGTTTACCCAGCATATATTATTTTATCTTATGGAGAGACACCGCTAGTGAACTGTGGACCCCGGTCCTATTTTCATTATATTGCTATCACCTATTTATTTTACTCGCACTGTTTACTTTACTCGCATACTACTATTGCTTTCCACTAGATACGCTCATTCCTTTATTTCAAGCAAACCGGTGAGATTGACAACCTCATCGTAAGTTGGGAACAAAGTATTTGGTTGTGTTCTGTGCAGGTTTCATGTTGCTACTAGTTAAAGACGCGCTAACAAGATATCGTTAACGGCGCCCTTGTTGGAGTGTCACTAGGCTAGCAAGCATCACCTTCTGGAGTATTGTCTTTTTCCTACTGGATTGATTACCTTGGTTTTATAACCGAGGGCAAACTTGCTGCTATATTCATCAAACCTTCTCTTGAGGTTTTCAACTGACCGGTTATTTTACTTCATCAACAAACGTAATCAAGCTTTCTAGCATCATCATCACCGCGCCATCAGTGGGGTGTGGGGGCATTTATGTTGCTCGTTTATTATAAAAATATATATCTTGGTCGTGTAAATTTGTTTTGAGAAGATTACAAATGTAATATCTATAAAAAATGGCATACTTTGTTTCTAATTATGTTTCATTTTTTAGGAGACAAATAGATAAAAGAAAAAAATGGATACTAAAGTGAACAAATTTAGATATCCCTTCCTGCCCTTTGGAGGTAAAACTAAAAAAATCTATGTTTATAAAGTAAAATACATATCCACTATCTTGTTTGAGAAGGCGTATATGTGAATTTATATATTTTTGGTTCTAATAAATGTTCAAGTATATAAATGTACTTGACGAGGGGTTAACTCGACAAATGTCCTATATGAAGGACTTAGGATCGGGGAGATAGGGCGTCGGATGAACTCGAAGGTAAAGTTAGTCGAAATAGGTATGTGTCAAAAGTAAACTTGGGTGTTCAACCTGGCTTGCTTTCAATCTGCCCTACACCGTCCCCTCCTGGCCCCTATATATAGGTGGCCAGGTCTCGAGGATCGGGTAGGGTACGATACAGATTATAATATCGACATACGGTAAGAACTCGTATTCGACTATTATTACAATTGGGCCTAGCTTATCGGGCCTCAGGGGTACTCAACTAGCGGGCTCTATTAACTATACCCTTGTCAGTAGCCCCTGAGATTCTACCAGAATCGTAGATTCAGGTTGAATCTCTAATCTTCAAATCTTCGACTTGATCAATTCTTCGACTTCTTCTCATCTTCAAATCTTCGACTTAGTCTTTTCGACTTATTTTCATGATATTCTTTCGCAAGGGGTTTTGATGAGCAAGCCTGACAACTCTGATGGATCAAGAGGTCAGTTAACTGCCGGAACAGATACTTGTCACCTACTTCAAATTCAATCCCCTTGGACTTGAATTCGGGATACCGGTCAAATCCACTCTTTTGCCGCATTTAGGACTTACAAAGAATGAATCCCAGTGGTTCTCAGGGTACCCAGTGCGTCCACCAGGATTTTCTTCGCGTCGTAGACACGGATACATACCAGCAGAGCGCATCCATGTGCGTATACCAGGCTATACAGGACGGATCCCGGGGTCTTACCTTCGTGATAACTCACGGCATTCGAGTTTCGTTGCGATAACGTAACTCGAGAATCTTATATTTCGCAGCCAAGTTTTTGACTGATAAAACCAAAGAATTTTGGATTTTAAATTGATCTTCTTCGCTCCCGATGGGAGTAATCTCTCTTCAGTTTTATCGACTATGTAGTCGAAGTTTGTATGCTTATCCTTCTGCATCTCCAGTATTGATTATATTATCCTCTATCGGGTGCGCGCTCAGCGCTCCCGATGGGAGTAGCCCCCGAGGCTATGTTTGGCTACTCGTAGTCAAGCATAGGCTCAAAGTTCGGCTCTTTTTTCTTCTATTGATGTCTGACTGTTGGCGAGCCCCCGAGTCCAAGTCGAGGTTTTCATATCGTGCGACCATAGTCTCCTTTTCTTGTTTTGCTTCTTTGCTATTATCGTCTGCTTTGCGCAGAATTTTGACTTCTGATGTAAAATACGTTTACGGGCTTTGCTGTAGCACGGAGGCCCAATAGTACGTGCTTATAAATAAAGCACCTTCTGGTTAAGGTAAGAAACCCTAATCAGATTCCTCCTCCGCCGCATCATCTTCTCTCTCCATCTAGGGTTTTCCGAGGTTTTTCCTTTGTTCACATGGCTAATGCTAAAGGTTCTCGTCTGAACCTTGGCTCCACGGCGGCGCCACGAGGTCGGGGTCGCCCTCGTGGAAGTAAGAACAAGAGCAACATCACTCCAGCCGCCGCAGGAACTTCATCGGACGCTCCGGCTAAGCGTTGTCCCGGCTATCCACCCGGTAGCAAGAACAAGCCTAGGGTAACTGGCGCTGCTCCAGGTCCAATCGCTCCTCCTCCTGCTGCTCCTGCTACCCCTCCCCGAATCTTCTCCTTCTTCTGCATTGCCATGGCGCAGTGCCGTGAGATTCAGCGCCTGCCGCTGAATTTCACCAAGTTCATGGATGGCCGCGAACTGCGAGAGGCGGTTCTCCGCGAACAATCTGGCAGTGGTATCCCCTATGAGGTGGAGGTGTGGTATGATGGCGACGGCGAGCAGTACTTGAGGGGCGGCTGGTCAGAGTTTGCAGAAGACCACGACATCCACCAAGGCTTCTTCATGACCTTCGATTTCCACATCGGCACGTCGAAGTTTGACGTGAAGATCTATGACGGCACTGCTACTCGGTGATGGCGCCAGAAAAGACTGGTGGCGTGTAGTTGACGTGGGAGCAGTAAGTCCTTGTGCGTGGTGAATGACCAGCCCGTTGGGAACCCCAAGAGGAAGGTATGATGAGTGTAGCGGCTAGTTTTCCCTCAGTTAAGATACCAAGGTTTATCGATCAGGAGAGGAGAGACGGTGACAACTGAAGGTGATATGGAACCTGCACACACACAACCAAGTACTTTGTTCCCAACTTGCGATGAGGTTGTCAATCTCACCGGTTTGCTTGAAACAAAGATTATGAGCGTATCGAGTGGAAAACAATATAGTATGCGAGTAAAGTAAACAGTACGGGAAAAGTAAACAGGTGATTGCAATATGATTAAAATAGGACCGGGGTCCACAGTTCACTAGTGGTGTCTCTCCATAGATAAAATAACATGCTGGGTAAACAAATTACAGTTGGGCAATTGATAGAATAAAGATAACGTGATATGTCAAGAAGATCACTATGAGATTTACTCTGGGCATTACAACAAAATACATAGACCGCCATCCAACTGCATCTATGACTAATAATCCACCCTCGGGGATATCAATCCGAACACCCCAAAAGTATTAAGTTGCGAACAACAGATAATTGCATTAAGCAAAGTGTGTAATGTAAACAAAGCATATGCCCTTGAGCATATGAATGTTGTTTTCTCCCTAGTAGCAACAGCACATCTACCACCTTAGAGGTTTCTGTCACTCCCCCGGGTGAAATAGAGACATGAACCCACTATCGAGCATAAATACCCCCTCTTGGAGTCACTAGCAACTACTCGGCCAAGATAGCTACTAACAACGGAGAGCATGCAAGATCATAAACAACATAGAGATAACAAAAGATATAATTCAGTACAGCAACTTAATCATAAACACCAATATTCATCGGATCCCAACAAACCAACATCATAGAATTACATAACGGTGATCTCAATCATGTAGGGCAGCTCATGAGATCTAAACATGAAGCACATGGTGGAGAAGACAACCATCTAGCTACTGCTATGGACCCATAGTCCAAGGTAGACTACTCACTCATCGCTCCGGAGGCAAGCATGGCGATGAAGAAGACCTCCGGTGGCGATTCCCCTCTCCGGCAGGGTGCCGGGAAGAGCTTCTGGACCCTCCCGATCTTCGGGTCGACGGCGGCGGCGGATCGCGATGTGTTCTGGAAATCTGATCGGGTACTTAGGTTTTTTCCGTCGGGGGGGTCTTTATAGGCGAAGGGGCGTCGTCAGAAGAGGGGCCAGGTGGCCTCACGTGGGCCCGGCGCGGCCAGGGGCCTGGTCGTGCCACCCCCATGTGTGGGCCCCTGGTCCCTCACCTCCTACTCTCCTTCGGATCTCTGGAAGCTTCCGGGTAAAATAAGACTTCAGGAACTTGTTTCGTCCAATTCCGAGAATATTTCCTGTGTATCACTTCTGAAACACAAAAACAGCAGAAAACAGGAAACTGGCACTGTGGCACTTGTTAATAGGTTAGTTCCAGAAAATGCATAAAAATGCCACTAAGTGTAACGAAACAATAGGCAAATGGTGTAAAAACAAGCATGGATCATCAAAAATTATAGATACGTTTGAGACGTATCAGGCACCCAATGCCAGAAGAAGTATGAAGCTGAAGTCCACTTCCATTAGGACTTGTTTTTTATGTAATTTCGTTTGATAATGTCCTTGCTGCCGTGTTTATCTGTAATGAATATTCGCACTTGGTGTCGATGTTTTTGCTAGTACCAGGAAAACAAATCATTTGTTCTGAGGTACACTTTTCCATCTATCGGGTTCTTTGCGAACCAATTTATAAGAAGAATATCGGGTTCCTTTGCGAACCAAATTGTTTAAATATTTATCGGGTTGTCTGTACAACCTTATAGTGAAAAAAGTCTTCCAAGTCGCGATAAGAATTCCTTTTGTACGACCCGAGGGTTGAAGCCCCCGAGGCAAAGAAGTAAAAATATTTGTACAATTTTGTCGAGTTCAACCCAAAGAACCCGACCTGTGGCCTCATGTTATGGGTTCAGAAGGTTAACTCGAATTTACTGATAACACTTATTTTTATTCTACGTGTAGAAACGCCGTAGCTGCTCTGCATTTCACGGGTTGCTCTCGTCCTTCCCAGTCTTCTTGTCTTGTAGTCGATATGCTCCTCCTGGTATTACTTCGGTGATGATGTAAGGTCCCACCCAAGGGGACTCCAATTTTCCGTGGCTATCTTGCCTGAGTCGTAAAACTAGGTCTCCCACCATGAAGGATCGTGGACGAACTCGACTACTATGGTAGTTTCGCAGGCTCTGTTGATACTGCGTAGCCCTTTCTAATGCTTTATCTCTTGCTTCATCTAGTGCATCGACATCGTCTTGCAATGCTTCTGTTGACGTTGTCTCGTCATATGCTGTCACTCTTGGAGCCTCGTGCGTAACTTCGACTGGAAGCACAGCTTCTGTGCCATGGACCAGGAAGAAAGGAGTTTCTTGAGTTGCTGCATTAGGTGTAGTTCTTAAGCTCCAAAGAACAGAGGGTAATTCTTCTACCCAAGCGCTTTTGGCTTTCTCGAGAGGTGCTAAAAGCCTCTTTTTTATCCCACTACATATCAGACCATTGGCTTTTTCGACTTGCCCGTTTGTCTTCGGGTGCGCCACAGATGTGAATTTGAGCTTGATCCCTAATCCTTCGCAGTAACTCTTGAATTCCTTTGAAGTGAAATTTGTCCCGTTGTCTGTGATGATGCTGTATGGTACACCAAAACGGAAAACTAATGACTTGATGAAGCTGATCGCTGCTGTAGAATCTTGAGTTGTTACCGGGGCCGCTTCCACCCATTTGGTAAATTTATCGACTGCCACTAGCATGTAGACATGCCCTTCTGGTCAAGATTTGTGCAACTTTCCCACCATGTCGAGGCCCCATTGTGCGAAGGGCCAAGATAATGGTATTGTTTGCAACTCTGCTGCTGGTGCATGCGGTCTAGATGCAAACCTTTGACATGCTTCACACTTTCGAACTATATCTTTTACGTCCTCAATGACTGTTAGCCAATAGAATCCTGCTCGGAAAGCTTTTGCCGCTATCGCTCTGCTGCTAGCATGATGACCACATACTCCGCCGTGTATGTCTTTTAATATGATTTGCTCTTCCTGGGGCGTTACACAACGCTGCAAAATGCCAGTAATACTTTTCTTGTATAGTTTCCCCTGCAACATGACAAACGCTTTCGATCTTCGAGTTATCCTCTTGGCCTCCACTGCATCTTCTGGTAATTTCTTATTTATCATGTATGCGAGATATGGCTGCATCCATGTTTCTTCTATCATCATGACCTCCTCTGGCTCTGATGTAGCCCCCGAGCCTGTTGTAGTAGTCGAGCTTTTTTCACTTTTTATTGATCTTTCCACTATTTCCTCCCAAAATACTCCGGACAGCACAGGTAAACACTGTGACCCAATATTTGCTAAATTGTCGGCTTCTTCATTACTGTTCCTGCTTATGTGCGAGACTTCGCATCCATCGAACGTTCCTTCTAGATAATGGTACAAATTTTTGTAGGCCATCATATTGTCATTGATTGCGTCACATCTATTCATAACTTGCTGGACGACAAGGTTGGAATCTCCAAATATTTTTAGGCGAGTTGCTCCACATGCTTTAGCCATCTTCATGTCGTGCAACAAAGCCTCGTACTCTGCTTCATTGTTAGAAGCCTGTGGAAAACTCATCCTTAATACGTACTTCAATTTGTCGCCATGAGGTGATGTCAAAACTACTCCTGCACCTGCGCCTTGGACTCTTTTAGAACCGTCGAAATACATTGTCCAAACACTGGATAAGTCTGGTGGTCCTGTGCTCTGCAGCTCCAGCCACTCTGCTGTAAAATCTGGCAAAACTTGCGACTTGATCGCCTTCATTTTCTCGTACGTGATGTCCATGGGAGACAACTCGATTCCCCACAAAGAGACACGTCCTGTTGCCGAAGGATTATTCAATATGTTCGATAATGGCGCCTCGTTGACCACTATATTTGGGTGTACCGCGAAGTACTGTCGTAGTTTTCGTGCGGTTGTGAAGACACTGTATGCCAACTTCGCGGGTATCTCTGTTTTGTTGGAGATAACACTTCACTGATGAAATATACCGGCCTCTGGACGCCATGGGCCTTTCCTTCTTCGCTTCTTTCGACTACCAATACTGTATTCACCACCTGATGGGTTGCGGCGATGTACAATAGCAATGGTTCTTTTTCCTTTGGTGCGACCAGTACTGGTGGCGTGGAAAGCACTTTTTTCAACTATGCGAACGCTGCATCTGCTTCTTCAGTCCACTTGAATTTATCGTCTGATTTCTTCATAAGTGCATAAAAAGGAAGCGCCTTCTCCCCTAGTCGAGCAACGAAGCGACTTAGTGCCGCGACTCGTCCTGCAAGTTTCTGTACGTCGTGTAGTTTCGTGGGTTTTCCCATTGTTAAGATTGCTTGGATCTTCTCTGGGTTTGCCTCTATTCCTCGTGCTGATACCAAGAACCCCAAAAGTTGTCCTGCTGATACACCAAAGGAACACTTTGTCGGGATCAGCTTAAGCTTGTACCTGCTCAGGTTGTCGAAGGTTTCTGCCAAATCGCTGATTAGAGATTTATCTTCTCTTGTCGTGATGACTACATCATCAATATAGACTTGGATATTGCGTCCTATTTGGCTTCTGAGGCAATTTTGCATCATCCGTTGATAAGTTGCTCCTGCATTTTTTAGGCCGAACGGCATTACTTGGTAGCAAAACACTCCGTATGGTGTGATGAAGGCCGTTTTTTCTTTATCCTCTTTCTTCAATTTGATCTGATTATAACCAGAATATGCGTCCAAAAATGAAAGCCTCGCGCATCCCGCTGTGGAATCGATTATCTGATCGATGCGGGGTAGAGGGAAGGGATCCTTTGGACAATGCTTATTGAGAGATGTGTAGTCGACACATACTCTTTGTACGTCTGTATTCTTCTTGGGTACTATAACTGGGTTCGATACCCAACTCGAAGTTTTGATTTCTCTGATAAATCCGGCATTTTCTAGCCTGTGCAGTTCTGACGCTATCGCCTTCCTTTTAGGTTCATCAAATCGCCTCAATGGTTGCTTGACTGGTTTTGCCTTGGGATCAACATTTAATGCGTGCTCGACGAGTTCCTTGGGAACCCCTGGCATGTCCGATGGACACTAGGCGAAGATTTCCCAGCGCTCACGGAGGAACTCAACGAGCGCGCCTTCCTATGCGGGATCCAAGTTCACTGCAATTGATGTCGTCTTGCTTGGATCTGTAGGATGGACCTGAATTTTCTTCGAGTCCTGCGTTGTGTTGAAAGCCTGATCTGGCAGGGATCGTCCAACGTCGCGTAGCACATTATGATCCGTTTCTCCTTTTAACCTCTCATATTCTGCTGTCATGCCGAAGGTTTGCGCCATCCTGTTGAACTCTCTGTCGCATGTGTTGGCTACTTCAAAGCTCCCTTGTACTGTAATTGTTCCTTTGGGCCCTGGAATTTTCAATGTAAGATACGCGTAGTGTGGCACTGCCATAAATTTTGCAAATGCTGGGCGCCCCAGGATTGCATGATATTGTGACGGCCAGTCCATAACTTCGAACTCCAGCTTTTCTCTTCTATAATTTTCACTACTGCCAAAACAGACATCGAGTTCTATCCTTCCTAAAGGGTAGTTTGCGGCTCCTGGTACTATTCCGTGGAAAGAGCAATCTGTTGGCTTCAAACTCGTCAGCGAGATGCACATTGCTTTTAGGGTTCTAGCATATATTAAGTTTATGCCACTCCCTGCATTCATGAACACTCTTCCGATGTCGTACCCTCCTATTTGCGCTTTTAAGACCATAGGCGAGTGGCCTGGCCTGGGAATTTTCCTCGGGTGATCTGCTCTACTAAACTTGACTGGTTGTTCCGACCACCGTAGGTACTCTGTGGTAGCTGGTGGTGATGATATTGCTAGGTTTACTTGCCTGGATATGCTCTTTCGCTCTTTCTTTGACTTGGGCACCGGTTGAATCATGGCTGATATGTACACTTTTGATTCTAGGTGTCTTGCTGGCTTTTGCATTTGATATCCTTGACTTCTGTGTCTTTCTCCTTGCCTCCCTTCTTGGCTTGCGCCCATGGCGCTTTGCAACCTTAGGAATGTTCTGCAATCCTTCATCTGGTGATTTGAGACCATTTTCCTGTCGAGATACGCGTAGTGGATTCGACAAGGTCCGCATAGCATATCCTCGGCCGAAGGACCAGAGTACCTTGATTTTTCTACTCCTTTTGCCTGAAACCTCCTACTTTCGTATCCTTCCTCCTCTTCTAGTACGTAACCCGCGGCTACCTGATTTCGCCTTCCATGGTTATCCCTGCTGCGGTGTCGTCTCCTCTGTCTACTTATTCTGTCGACTTCTGGCGAACGTCCTCTTTTGTTGTTATACGCATCCTCTCCATCAGCGAATTTGTTGGCTTGTTCCATTAGCTCGGCTACTGTCGTAGGTCTTGTTCTTCCTATTTCTTCCACAAGATCTGAGCGACGAAGTCCTTCCGAAAAGGCGTCTATTGCTCGTTCGTCGGAGACTTCCTCTACTGAGTTTTTGATTATACTCCAGTGTTGTATATAAGAACGTAGCGTTTTGCCTTTCCTCTGCATACATGCTTTAACTTCCTCCAGTGATGCTGGGCGCTTGTAGGTGGAACGAAAATTTCTTGTGAACTGACTTTCGAGTTCCCCCCAACTTCCAATGGATTCGTCGGGTAGGGTATTCAACCAGGACCGTGCGGCGCCGGTGAGGTGCAGCTGCAAACTTTGCATTGCAGTCGCCTTTGTTCCCCCTAATATCTGTACTGCCTACAGATAATCTGATAGCCATAAGGTAGGTTCTTGCGACCCGTCATACTTATTCTGGTCGTGTGGTAATTTGAATCCTTTGGGTACCCGCGTTTTGCGAACCCTACGGGTAAAGCACAACGCACCCATATCTTTATCATCGTCCTCGTAATTCTCTTCCCTCCAAGCATGTCACGATTTATTTACTCGAGCTTGTGCTATTATACTTCTTGCGTCCTCCTTCCTTTTCTGTCGCTTTTTCTCTTCTGATGATTCGCTATACTCGTCATCTGTGAAATTGTATCTGAACTTTTCTTTTTGATTTCCCTTGTAACTTGTCGACTTCATCTCTGGACCTTGTTCCCTGATCTTTCCTTCTACTATTCCGAGGCTTCGTATTGCTGCTCGGTGCATATCTTCTCGTGGGTCCCCAGGTTCTGGTCTTGTAGCTAGTAAATATGCTTGTGCTGCTACTAATGCTGCCTCTGGCGTTTTTTGTATGAAGTCATCTTCCTCCTCTTCTAGATGTGGGGTAGGATTTCTTGAGTACCCTTCCTCTCTGTCGCGTGCTGTCGCCCCTCTGTTGTGTTTTGGGTCTCCACGCCTTTCTCTGTTGTATTCTGAATCTTCACTATAGTCTTCTGAGTATTCTTCCCTTGATATACTGTCGTTGTCTTGAAAAATCATGTTTCTTTCCTCTCTTAGTTTCTTCCTATGTTGGTACAATGCATACTGATATCCCATTAGAACTTCTCTTCTCGATCCTTCGGGTACTTCTGTACCATGATTAATAGCTGACTTGATCATTCTCCATTCACCAGCCGATACATGGACTTTCTCCTTTTCCTTTTTGTTGTGATCTTTCATTTTGTCGACTTGCCTGTCGACCTTTTTACTTCCTTCGCTGTTGTTTCCTTCTTCTACTTCAGTGATAATGACGCATAGCTGATGTACTTTGGAGACACCGCTGCTTCCCACGGCGAAGTCCTTTCCGTTGTTGTGCGTCTGACACGCTTTTTCTTCTGAGTCGAAATTTTCCCGAATTTTGACGCCTTCTGCGATCGATGCTTTTTCTAAGCTGACCGGCGAGTTTACCTCACTGGAAGAGCCTTCTGATGATTCCAATGTTTCCTCTGCTTCAGGCTCGTTTGCCGGCGGATCTGGTTTCGTCGAATCCGAGAGGCGGGATGAACCCGACGGCCCGACGATGATGCTTAAGCTTCCAATGGTTAACTCCATCTCTTGATTTCCGTCGAGTTCTGAACTGCTGTTGGCTAGAAGCGAAAAAGCCATCGAATTCATGATTCCAACGCCCAGGTCCCCACGGTCGACGCCAATTGACGAGGGGTTAACTCGACAAATGTCCTATATGAAAGACTTAGGATCGGGGAGATAGGGCGTCGGATGAACTCGAAGGTAAAGTTAGTCGAAATAGGTATGTGTCGAAAGTAAACTTGGGTGTTCAACCTGGCTTGCTTTCAATCTGCCCTACACCGTCCCCTCCTGGCCCCTATATATAGGTGGCCAGGTCTCGAGGATCGGGTAGGGTACGATACAGATTACAATATCGACATACGGTAAGAACTCGTATTCGACTATCATTACAATTGAGCCTAGCTTATCGGGCCTCAGGGGTACTCAACTAGCGGGCTCTATTAACTATACCCTTGTCAGTACTATATTAAGTGATTGCCTAATTCATTCTAGATTCATGAAAATCTATCACTACCCAAAGACATATCAGAAACTCAATGGAGCTCGGGCTACATGAGCCTATTTTAAGTTCCCTTCTTTGCAGCTTCAAATTTTCAAATTCAAATATTTTAGAAAATTCCGAAAAACATACCTAGATATAGTAAATGTTGTACTTTATTGGTGTGCAACTTTTCAGACCAAAATACAACATATTTTAGGCTCAGTAAAAATGACAAAGTGTAACAAAAAGACAAAATCGAGTTTACAGTCTACCGTTCATCTACTCCAAAATCTTAATTTATTATTTTTGCTGAGACCAAACTATAACATATTTTGGTCTAAATATATATTTGCACGCTTATAGAATACAATATTATCTACATCGTGGTATTTTTTCAAAAAAAATTGAGACATCTAAATTCAACATGTCAAAGGTGTGAAAATCAGCCACCATGGAGCTCGAGCTCCAAATGGCTGCTCCCAAGACATACGACGTATTTAGTTGCAATAATAGTGATAGGTGGGCTCGTAGAAAAGGTCATATAAAGACAAAAAATAAATATTCAATTTACATTCATTCGACAATCTATGTATCTCCACTTTGGGCTCATGAGATACTTAAGCAGCTCGGAGCCAAACCCCAAAGAAACGATTGAACCGGTTGATATCGTGCATGCCTCTCTCACATGCATGCAACATGCCTCCACTACTAAACGTCACACATTTAAATCGACCATCTCCCACCTATCTATACTTCTTATAAAGCAAAACCCCATCGCTCCGGATTGCGAGGCAGCGATGCCCAGATCGATCTGATCGATCTGAGGCGGTGGCCAGCGATGCCCAGATCGATCTGATCGATAGGCGGTGGCTAGCGATGCCCTAAGCTGCGCCTATAAAAGGACAAGTACGGATCGGGTCGTGGTGACATGATTTTTGGAGAAAATTTATTCAGCCGCCAGTCTCTCTCTAGTAGTCTTTTGCCCTAGTTTGACTAGTCTTTTTGCCTATCTTCTTCCACCTCGCGCGTATTGGCGAAGTCCAGCCCGCAGATACTCTCCACCATAAGCACTACGCCGTCGTGCTGCTGATCCCATCTACCACTCCACCGCGCCTTGCTGGACCGAGGAGGAGGAGTCGTCGTTGCGCTGTACATGTGCAACGCTCGGAGGCGCCGCCCGTTGTGGCGCTTGGATTGGATCGGATCGCGAGGAGGAGATGCTAGTACGACTACGTTGACCACGTTCATCTGAATGTTTCCGCTGTGCGATCTACAAGGGTATATAGATCTAATCTCTCTTGCTTGTTATTTTGCATCTCGTAGATCAGATCTTGGTTGTTCTTGTTCGTCTTCGTAGGAAAATTTTTGTTTTCTATGCTGCAAAACCCTTCATTTCGAAGATGGTCTTAGATATCTCAGGGGTCACTTTTCGTGTGTGGTATCGTGGCATGAGGTTTCTTCAAATTTTTTGGTACGTTCCATGTTTGCTCCTCCCATAACAGGCATGACTTCTTCTCCTTGACAGTGGTCGGAGACTAGATAGTTTGGCAGAGTGGGTCACCATTGGTTGTGTTTGTGTAGTTGTCTTTTGTTGCGTCATTGGCGAGAGTGGGCAAGGCCCTATGGTGTTGGTGTGGGATTTGTTCGTCCACATTGGTACTAGCGTCAACGTCAAAAGCTTTTCTCTGACAAGTACTAGACATGGCACCGCCTAGGAACCCGGCTGACTAAGGAAGCCATAGTTTCTGGCCCCTTGATGCGCAGGTTTGGAATCTTGAGGTGACACATCGCTCGGGGTATTGAAGAGATCCCGCATCCGGCTCCTCCATGCTCGACTCTGATGCCGGTGTTGTCTTCTCTTTTCCTCCGACGACCTCATTGTCAGGCGCCACACTTATTGCGTCTCTGTAGAATCACATACGCACAAGGTGGAGCGGCGGCTCAGAGGTTCTAGCCTCTGTTTTGCCACCGAGGACAATGTAGTGTAGCGGAAGGTTCGGGGTACTTCTCCGTCGCCAGCCTACCTACCCATTTATAGGGAGTGGGTGAGGGGACACTCCCACGTGTCGTGCATCTTGAAAACCTAACCCTAGCCAGGCCCCATCCAACCAGTCGTTCTGTCCCTTGTCTGGTTTGGGTCCAACCCGATCGACATACATCAGCCGAATAATCCGTCTGCCTGGCTCCATCTCCTTAAGTGTGGTACCCGATAGGCTTGCGGTTAGCCGGTGACGCACTTTTTTTTGAAATGGGGGTATCCCCTGGCTTTGCATCAATTGATGCATACAGCATAGCCGGCACACAGTAAGCCGACCACACTCTGGGTCACACTTTGTGCCCAAGTCATGCTCTTTAGCCGAGTCGTGCTCAAAGCAAAGTCGCACTCAAGGTAACTAGTCATATAACTGATCCATAGTGCATAGTTGTGGGGGGGGGGGGGGGTCCTTGCGATGCGAGAAGATCATAGTTGGATAATTGATCCATAGTGCATATGGTACTAGCCTATATATGGTGTTATTAGGATGCATCGCCCACTATTGCTTTGAATCTACATGCATATCATACATGTGTTCTTAATTTTATCTTTTATACCCCATTATGTTGCACAGCTGCAGGTGCAACCTCGGCTGTGACCTATATTCATCCATCGATACAAAACAAAATAAAACAAGTGGTCAGGTCTTAGGTCAACAACAACAAAATCTTGTTTGCATTGATCTTACACCAAAAACATTCTTCTCAAGAATTCGATAAACCTAGGTCTCTATGAAAATAGTAAAGTAACTACAATCCGATAATCCGAATCGAAGGTATCAAGTACACCATGGTAGATTTACAATACCTATGCACTCATTTGAATTGCAATGGAGATAGGAAATATATGTGTTCACATGGATTATTAATATGTATTAAGAGGGAATACTAAAACTATAGTTGCTATAGTAAATACCAGAGACCCTAATTTGCTTTAGAACTTGCATATACAAGTTGATATTTTGCTAAGAGAGGATCAAGTATCTAATTGTGATGCATTGGCACGAAGGCATATACATATTCAGTCAGTCCCTATCCTTTTTACCTTTTTAGTCTTGCTCCTGCCACCAGGATCCAGTCAAATCCCTCGTGATGCTCAATCCTTGTTTAGAAAGCAGAATGCATATGTGAAACTCATATGTAAACTTAATTTTTTTATTTCTACAGCAAAGCCAACTCCGACTGCCTAACTCTAGTGGCGGCGGCGTCCAATAAGGCACAGGATCGATCTCTACACATGCATACTATCGCTGAGATTAAGAATCTAGTTAAGCAAGATAGAATTTATACCTTTGTAAAAATAGATCGAAGGCAGGTTAGGGCAGGTCACTGTCTTGCAAACTTTGCAAGGACAGAGTAACAATCTCTTGTTCGGTTTGGTTCAGGGCCTGTTTGTCTGCTTTGGGATCTTGAACACGAACTGAATGTAGCCCCAACTGCTTAATAAAGATCTAGTTTTGCCCGCAAAAAAATAGTAAATTAATGAGCAAGGACATATGGCTCCCGCGCTACATGTAGCCATTTTTGAAAATGCTCTTTAAAAAGTTTCAAAAAAATGAAACATAAATTCTAAATATAGACAATATTGAGATCTACTAGTGTGGAAAAGACCAAATCCAAATTCGTTGTATTTTAGGCTCAACAAAAATTACAAATGTGTGAATCTAGGTGTGGTGAACAGTGTATACATTTTCAAAACTTGAAAATTTGTCAGATTTGTTATTTTTTGTGTAGCCTAGAATACAACGAATTTCGAAGCAATATTTTGCACACCGGTAGAGTTCAACATTATCTACACCTAGAATTTTTGTTTTATTTTTTTTTTGAAACTTAAAAATATTAATTTTGAATTTTAAAAAAACCGTCATCATGTAGCTCGTCCTCCATTTGTGGTTTCCGACATACTACCTATTTTGTATTGCTCATGTGATCGTGATGGAGGCAAATCCATCGCTGGCCACCACTACTTTCTTATAAGCCGGCTAGTCTTAGGGCTCATTTGAAAGGTGATAAATTTATCTCGAGAATACAAGGTGGTAGGTTTACATTATCTTTGCACTCCATAGTTAAACTACAACAAAAAATCCGAATTTTTCTGTGCTCACATAGATTCTTATTATGTTTTTTTTTAGGTAGATTCTTATTATGTTTTATTAAGAGCGTACTCAAACTATAATTGATGTCATCAATATAGGAGACTATTTTGCTTGGACACATGCATATACGAATCGATATATTCCTTTAAAAAAGGATCAAGCATCTAACTGTAATGCATCGGCACGAAGAAAATATGCATATTCATCCCTTCTCTACTTTTATTTCTATTTTACCTTTTTAGACTTTGTACTGCGATCGAAGTCCATTCAAATCCCTCTTCGTCTTATTGCGGTCCATTCAAAGCCCTAACGCATATGTGAAACCCATACATAAATTTAAATCTTTCTTTCTAAGAAAATGACAAGTACATTAGTGTACCATATAAAGACATTCTACCTATTTTGTCTTGCTCACGTGATCGTGAGCGTGGCAAATCCGTCCGCTGCCTTGACACGGGAAAGCCACTACTTTCTCGCAAGCCGACAAGTTTTAGGGCTCATTTGAAACGCGGTAGATTTACAATATCTTTGCACTAAAAAGTTCAATTGCGGCGGAGATTGGAAAATGTAAATCTTCATATGGCCCATTAATATGGTTGTCGGGCGCATGCTAAAACTATGATCAATACCGAAGGCGGTGGTGGTTCATTCACCTTTTCTGTATCTATCTTATAAACCACCTTAAATATAGCAAATGGGGAGGAAATATGCATACGAGACATTATTGGACGAAAAAAAAGCGTATTTCTTGTCACATGTACTTTCCTCTTCCACCAAAGATTAATTTGTGAGTAAAGGTGGGGGGGGGGGGGACAAAAGAGCGAGAACAGTTCAGCGCGGCAAGGGGGTGAATAATTTCAATCAAGATGAGGCGACTTAAGTGGTACTCCCTCCGATCAGAAATAACTGTCGGCAATTTTGTACTAGCTTAGTACAAAGTTTGTACTAAGTGTCCGACAGTTATTTCCGATCGGAGTGAATACAAATAAACTGTGAGAGACATAAACCGTTGCATAAGGTGCTAAGATGTGATGCAAACTTTCATCCGTTGCAAAGCACAGGCATCAAAACTAGTTTCAGGTTAAGAGCAATGTTAGCGTAGAAATTTGACTGACGGGTTTCCTTCCAAGTTTGAGCGCTCGACCACGCTCACTTTCGCGTGCCGATTTTCACGGCGTGTCAATATTTGGAGGATTGCAACACACCTCTAGAGGCGGAGCTTCGGGCTTGCGTAGAAGGGCTGGGTCTGGCCTCTCAAATCTCAATACACTCAACTGCCTATAATTGTGGATTCGGACAATACTCAGCTAGTGGATGCGGCTAGATCATCTTCTCTGGATAGATCCCCTTTTCGCCATTTGATTAATGAGATTAGACATCTAGCTAGTCTAATTAGTGAGTTTGTTTTTGTTAAAGTGGAACGAGTGCAGGTTAGGGTTAGCGATTCTCTTGCAAACCTTGCAAGAGTTCAATGCCTTCCAATGTTCTTTTTTTTTTTTGAAAATCAATACCACATATATTTATAGCAACAAATATTACACGAGCTGTCTTTAACGATTACAAAATAAAGTCTAAAAGAAACTAGCAAATCTTCAAGGTCTTCAAATTCTTTCTTCTTCCATGACACAATCTTGTACTTTTCTAAAGGCAGCCCAAGATAGATACCAAACCATAAACCTGTAAATACCAATGGAGGTTCTCCCATAATTTTAATTTGAGCCGCAATGCCAAGGCTACGTGCACGCGCGCAACCATTGAAGTAGTCAATCCACATCGGCAAGAGAACCAACACCAGTATGTCAGGGCAAAATAACCGAATAACTTGATCGCCGTCGCTGGGGAGTCGATGGTACGAATCACCATTGTCGAGGATGTAGCCACCGGGACAAAAACTGCGAGGATAATTCTCTTCGCGGCAACCAAGAGAAAAGATCCAAAATCGATCTGGCGAAGCAAGATCTGAAGGACCATACCTAAAGGAGTTTAATCTTCCAACACCACCATTGACGCCGGGAGGAAGATCTCGTCGTCGATCGAAGGGTCGGAGATCAATTATTGTCGATGATGCCATCTCCATTGACAGAGGCCACAAGAAGATGGCTACTAAATTCTAATCTAATCTTGTAAAAAGACTACTTTTATCAAAACCTCCACTCATAGATCAGGTTCCCCACCCCTCCTGACACCGGCAAGGCCGGCCGGAGGAGGGGAAACCAATCTATGGTGGAGTAGGAGAAGAGATGGAAGCTAGGTCTAATAGAGGCGGAGGCGGCGGCGGCTGAGTACGGGAGTAGGAGTTGTCATGCCTTCCAATGTTCTGGTTGGGTTCTGGGCCTGAAGATGTTCTTCAGCTGCTTGATCTCGACCGCTCTGTAATCCTTCCTGCTTAATAAAGTTCCTATTTTACCCGCAAAAAAAAAAATACCAGAGACTATTTTGCTTGGACACAAGCATATACTAATCGATATATTCCTTAAAAAAGAATCAAGCATCAACTGTAATGCATCGACATGAAGAAAATATGCATATTCATCGCTTCTCTACTTTTAATTCTATTTTACCTTTTTAGACTTTGTACTGCAATCGAAGTCCATTCAAATCCCTCTTCATCTTATTGCGGTCCATTCAAAGCCCTAATGCATATGTGATTATTGCGGTCCATTCAAAGCCCTAACGCATATGTGAAACTCATACGCGAATTTAAATCTTTCTTTCTAAGGGAATGACAAGTACATTAGTGTATCATACTCCCTCCTTTCCAATTTAGGATGCATATTAGGTTTGGTCAAAGTCAAACTTTATAAAGTTTGATCAACTATATATACAAAAATAATAAATGTTACGACATCAAATGCATATATAATATAAAATATATTTCATGATGGTTTTAATAACATTAAGTTAATGTTGTAGATGTTGATATTATTTGCTATACATTTACTCAAAGTTTATAAAGTTTGACTTTGACCAAAACTAATATGCATCCTAATTTGGGAAGGAGGGAGTATAAAGACATTCTACCGATTTTGTCTTGCTCATGTGATCGTGGGCGTGGCAAATCCATCCGCTGCCGTGACACAAGAAAGCCACTACTTTCTTGTAAGCTGGCAAGCTTTAGGGCTTATTTGAAACATGGTAGATTTACAATATCTTTGCACTAAATAGTTCAATTGCGGCGGAGATTGGAAAATCTAAATCTTCATATGGCCCATTAATATGGTTGTCGGGCGCATGCTAAAACTATGATCAATACCGAAGGCGATGGCGGTTCATTCACCTTTTCTGTATCTATCTTATAAACCACCCTAAATATAGCAAATGGGGAGGAAATATGCACACGAGATATTATTGGATGAAAAAAAGCGTTTTCCTGTCACATGTACTTTCCTCTTCCACCAAAGATTAATTTGTGAGTAAAGGTGTGTGTGATGGGGGGGGGGGGGGACAAAAGAGCGAGAACAGTTCAGCACGGCAAGGGGGTGAACAATTTCAATCAAGACGAGGCGACTTAAGTGGTACAAATAAACTGTGAGAGACATAAACCGCTGCATAAGGTGCTAAGATATGATGCAAACTTTCATCCGTTGCAAAGCACAGGCATCAAACTAGTTTCAGGTTAAGAGCAATGTTAGCGTAGAAATTTGACTGAGGGGTTTCCTTCCAAGTTCGAGCGCTCGACCACGCTCACTTTCGTCGTGTGCCTAGTAAGCTTATTTGAATATTTTGAAGGTGATCCAGCAATCAAGGCGAAGTGTACAGCAAACCGAATTTAGTCGCCTGTGTAGCAAGCCGAATTTAGTCGGCTGTGTTCCTAGCACATTTGTTTACTTCTCCGGTATTTTTACCTCCAAAATATGTGAGAATATGTGAGGATTTGGTGTTCACCCAACACTCTCAAATCCCCTCAAATACTCTTTCCCAAAAATACTCTACCATGATTGAGAGTTTTTAATCTAGCTAAAAATACACTAGAGTGGAGGGGATTTGTGGGGATATCCCAGGATTATCCTCTCAAAACTCGGACTAGTAAACAACCTATCGAGGAAATTCCAGAATGTGAAATAATCCCCTCCCATCTTTTAAAATACTCTAGAAGTAAACAAAGCCTTATTATTTATCCTCACTCTGACACTGCAGAGAATACAAAGACTTTCTCGCCCTCTGCAACCCGGCCTACAAGCCTAGTATGCAGGCTAGCTGGTACATCTACGAGGCCTTCCCGGAAACTTCGCAGCGAAGGACTCCCTCTACCAAGATTTTTCACCGTCGCTGAGACGTGCTTCCCCCTGTGCTGGTTGGAATGCAGCAAAGTACGACAACATATCCTCATCAGTAAAACGTGTCTCCAAGAAACAGCCTGAGCACAACAACTTATTACCAAAATTTCCACACAGCACCGTACCAACAAGAATATATCAAGCAGAAACACTGCAGAACGCACACATCGGTTGTCTCTAAAAGTTCAATTGATTTCATATGCCCCAAAAGGGATCCTCTGTTCAGGTTCGACCAAAAAAGATTTTGATGTACCCATATACCCAGACACAGTTGCAGCATTCAGCAGAACCATATATCCATGAACAGCTGAACCAACCAAGGTAAGACTTTATGAGACGGACCGACGACCTATAACACTTTCTTCACAGTATAACGGAGGTAAAAACGGCAAAGGTGACCACAAGTTTAAGGTTCTTTGCCCCAAGAGAAACCAAAGCCACAGAAGCAGCATCACCACCAGGTGCCTCAGTTGGAGCTGGCACCAAAAACCCTGATCCTCTCCTCTATCTTGGCGTTGCAGCTGGGGCAGCGGACGGCGCCTTTCTCCTCGTGCTGCTTGCTGCAGCCGACGCACAGGACCTGGTGAGCACACTGTAGCAGGATCACGCAAGCCTCCTCTCTCTTGCAGATCACGCAGTCCCTGCGACGGCCTGTCTTCTGGACAGGCGGCTCCTGTGGCCTGTTGGATGCGGCTGGTGGTGGCCTCTGGTTGGCCTGCTTGGGTGCCCGCGCTGTATTTCGATCAGCCATAGCAAGGTGGGTTGATTGAACCGTCGGCCCATTTGCACCCACTGACTTCTGCAGACGGGACAACTCATCCTGGAGCCTCCGGAGGTCATCTTTGTAGCACTGGGACTCCACCTCTGTCTTCCGGCGAATTTCTTCTAGACGTCGATCGGCATCAGCTTTGGCAGACTCCCGGTTCGCACGTTCCTGTTCCGCAAGTGCCAAGTTGTCTTGTGTCGCCTTTGCGTCTTCACGTATTTTAACCTGCAAACCAGACACATGTTACAAATAAATCTTTCAGACAACTGAGCCGGCACAATGACAAACCATAGTATTGAAGTGTGAAGTCAGCAGTAGGTATGATTCATTCCATCATCAACAAGGCATGTTACACCAAATATGCAGAAATGCAGTGTGTTGAATATATCCAATGCAGTATGAATTATAGACCAGGCAGAACGAAGTCTGCATTTAAGCATGCGTAAAATAGAGAGGAAATGTAGAAGCAACCAATGAACAAGCAAAATATTTAGTGACACGATGTTTCACGGCAAAAGGAAAGAACTGACGACAAAAAAGGTATGATATCACAGTCCCACAAATTGTTACTTCGTTGTGCTTTCACCATGCAATATATTATTCTACACTATATCTTCAATACTGAATACGTTCATGCAGAACATGCATAGAAAAAATATCCATCAAAATATGCAGGCCTAGCACATGGGAATTTGATGCACCAAGAAAAGAAATCATTAATGGAGAAGAAACAACTGATAAACCAAGAAAATGACAACTGGGTAGATATACAGAACAGATTGAGCTCGTATGCTCATGACACACAAAAATCAAGTTATAGTACAAATGATTTATGTAAATAATAAACCAGAAAACAAGAACCACTTGAAACTAGTTTAATTCCAATAATGTAATCTGCTTATTTACATATAATAAACTCTGGTGGAAACAGAGGGCGGATCTTCGCCATAACAGGTCAAATTAACATGAAGGCAGGAAGCATGAAATGTGGAGAAAAATAAATATAACTCAGATATCAAACGAGCCTACTTTCCTAGTAAGTGAGGGAAACCTGCACATACTGGGAGGCAAAGGTAGGGGTAGTATCATTAACCACATTATGGCCTTGTTGAAAATGGCATTATATTAAGCTGTGTATCACCTTGAAAAAACTTTAATGAGACTGTATTTTTGACCTTCGATTATAATTGAGTGACTGGTAAAGCCAGCATTTTAATATTGAGGAGCATTAGCAGGCAGATAGCATTAACTACGTTTTTGTGGCAGTATATCGCAATAAATAGAAAAACCCAGAATAGCATCCAAGTCTATAACGTATAAAGAATCAGTGATTTAATAGTTGACAAAATAAGGCCCAAAACACTTAAAACTGTCCAAACCAAGTTCTATTGGGTTAACAAATGCCAAGTTCCAGAGCACAGCAAATATTTATTAAAGCATGTGTAAAATTCTAACAAAATAAACAACTAAGGTATGCTCTTGTCCATGTAATAATTTACTGATAAGCTACCATGTAATTCTATGGTACATTCTAACAAAATAAACAATTAAGGTACGCTCTTGTCCATGTAATAATTTACTGATAAGCTACCATGTAAATTCTATGGTACATTCTTTTTCAACTACCAAATGGTTCTATACCAATTTGCTGATTTAAGCAAGCAAATCCGGTGCAGAAATTAAGGGAGGTAGTCCAACATGATTCACATGGTTACCTGGGAGGCTGGGATACATTATAACCAGGCCAAAGAAGAAGACCACAATCAGCAGTACGGCACACCACAGGCAAGAAACTAGTGTGGCAGAGCGGTAGGCTTATTCTATGTGCTGTTCATGAATCAAGACTATGTATGTCATGACACTATTTTCAGTATGACTAGTTTTATTTAAAAGAAATCATATGATTCCGACTAACAAGAAAAATCATTACCCTAGCAGCGACACAAAAGAGTAGCAGTATGGAGTAACAAGAAAAACTATTTTTGCTGCCAGCTGCATGACACCAAAAAATTGACAACACTGATATAAGATACCTACACCAATGTGGATCAGTAGCAGGGAAGCGTAGTGAGTACCAGTTAGCGCCAACAGAAGCATACATAATCACTGGCCATGTTTGTTCTCTAATAAGTCCGATCATCTTGTTTTAATTATGGAATCATTATCTAAGACACTTCCAGTGTAAACAACCATGTGAAGGCATGCAACAATTTGCATGCCTAAATATTTGACTTAACAAATATTGCTTTTACCACCAGTTGTATTTTCCATAAGAGGACTCGATAGGCTGTCAGGATTAATGCTACTTTATTAAATTGTATGCTGCTAAGATGACCAGCCAAGCACGATAAGTAAAGGTTATGGAACTGCAAATGATCTAAACGCAGTAATATCTCCTAGTAGGAAAGTTCTACATATGAGTACCTGCTAGCGAATAACAAGATAGATGCACATATAGAAAATGGCACTAAAGCAACAGTCCTGGTGTACTGTGCAAATTAATTCTCACCTCCATATTTTTTATAGACTTGTTGACCCCAGCAAGCTCCTTGTCTGCCTGTGTGATCTTTGCCTTGCATTCAGCGATCTCCTCATGCAGCTTCGCCTTTTGGCGCTCCCACTGCTCAAGCTTTTTGCTATCTTTCTTCTCTTTCCTTAGCAGCACCTGGCACTGCCGTTCAGTCTCCGATGCACTCAGCTTCGCAGCTTCCATCTCAGCACGTATTTCCGCATTTTCCATTTCCAGCTTCTGCACGCTTGCATTACTCCGGTCAAGCAACCCGCTCTTCTTCTTCAACTCATTCTCCAGATGAGCGAGGCGCTTCATCGTCTCATCCTCGATCACCTGCTTGTCATTCTTCCGCCGCTGGTTATCGTCATGCTCCATCCGCAGCACGCGCAGCTCAGTGAGATCATTGCCGAGCTTGCGAGCAGCCTGCACCGCCTTCTGCTGGGCCCAGTCCTTGCGCTCCTTGAGCAGCTTCTCCATCTCCCGCGTCTGTTTAATGAGGTCGCGCACCATCTCATTCTTGGGATCAGGCTTCTCAGCAGGAGGATCCTTCTTGTCAATGTCCAGCGACTCGAGCTCCGTCACGACAGACTCGATGAGATCCTCAGTGGACACCTTCATAGCAAAGGACTGCTTGGGCTGTCCGTCCGGGACCGCAGTGCTGGACCGTGACCATGTGTTCTTGACGCAGGAGGACACGCCAGCCACGCTGTCAGCATTCGCGCGCATCGCAAGACGCATGAAGGTTTCAGGGTCAAACATGTGGTTCTGCGGCTCCGCGGTGGCCGTGGTGGCATGGTACTGGCAGTGGCCACTCTGCCCTGGGGCAGCTGCGGGGGGAATAAGCCCATCTGTGGGCGACTTATCGGTGAAGGCGGCTCCCATGGTGATGGCCTGCTCGAGGCGGAGGTCGTTGGAGAGGAGGCACCACATGGCCTCGACGCGGGAGAGGGTGGGGCGGCTGCTCTGGAGGAGGCAGACGAGCCCCGCCAGAGAGTAGTCCTCGAGGCGGCGGAGATCAGCGAACCCGCCGGCTCCGCCGGCGAGCTCCGGATCCGAAAGAAAGGCGCTTGCGTTGGCGACGATGTTCGCGACGGGGTCGTCGAGCTTCCCGTAGCAGTGGCCCGCGCGGAGGACGGCGCGGAGCGCGGTGTCCTCGTCGTAGCCCAGGTCGGCGAGGCCGGACAGCGCCGCCGCGTAGGCCTCCTCGAGCTTCTTGTGGAGGCGGTTCTCCAGCTCGTCCTCCGTGGAGCGGCCCCATGGAGAGTAGTCCTCGGAGGCCGGCGCGGACGGATCGGGATCGGTGGTGGGGTTAAGGGCGAGGACGGCCGCTGGCGTGCGGACGGGGCGGCCCTTGCGCGCGGCGCGGGACCCCCGCTCGCGGGGCTGACCGGCCATGGGAGGGGACGGGAGACGGCGGGCGGCGGGGTTTAGGGCGGCGGCGATCGGCGATGGGATCGGACTTGGGGTGGGATTGCCGGATGGGCGGCGCAGATTGCCGGACACCACGTCGATGGGTGTGTGTAGATGGTGACCGGGTGTTGGGTGGAATGGTAACGGGAGAGGAAGCCAAGGGGAAGCCAAGGGGAATTGCTTGATTCTGGGCTTGATGGGGGCCCTGGGCTATGGGTTTTAGGGCTTCATAGGAGAGACCAATCAGCTCATCTGCCATGGTTTCCTTCTATCTACTTTTCACCTTCCCCCTCAAGAGAAAAATTATTTTCACTTTTTTTCATCGTGGTTGTCGTCGACTATTGAGAACCACCTTCCACGACGGTTACCATCTTGAAACCTAACTTGTCTTATTGTCGATCTCATATATATGTATTCTTTTACCATCGTCTTGTCATCCTTCTCCATAGATGTCATTAGCCATGGTATTCATAGATGTGTGTAAATAGATCATTGGCATGGCAAATAAGACCAAACATCTTGTCACCAAGTGTTCATACATCCACCTTCAACCTATTTTTTGTTGGTGTTGTCATTGCTCCTTAAATCTAAACTTCATCGATCTCGCAATATATATCATTGTCTTACTCACCACTTACCGATTGATCAGTGGGCAATGAGCCAAGTCGTCATCCTCGGTAGCATCCTTTCTCATGGGTGTCACCCATGGATTTTACTCGCCACTAGCCAACCAACTCATGAGAAAATGTGGTCATTTTGTGTCGCTACCCATCGTTAACCTTGCTTGCCGTGCAAGAAATAAAGGCGGGAGAGTTATTTCCGGAGGAGAAGAGTTTTTATTTATTATTTATTGTTTTAGATGTGTATGTATGTGATTACCAATGAAAATAATTGGCTTAATTAATAGTTAATAAATATAAAATTTTATTTCGGTTACTTCCTTTCTATTTTAGCTAGTAGAAAGTAAAGTATTATCTTTGAACTACCCTAGTTGGATAAGTGGAGGATTGGTATGCAAAGTAGTTGAGGTGGCAACTGGAAAGAGAGACAAATTTTTAGGTGCGGGGACTTATTATCATCCATGGTAAAGGTCTACTTGTGGCTTTTAGATTGTTAGTCGGTTTGTCTCCTCTTTACATTCATCCATCTTGCCTCTAAACCCTAACTTATTTAGCCTTCTTCGCTCATAATACTTCTGCCATGACCCACTACCCGATAGGGAATACATTTTTATATGGGACTTTTTACCACTTGTTATTAACTTTGCACAATGCTCTGTAAGATAAGGTCAATACTTTTTTTTTAAAACAAGGCAAAAGATTTGCCATTTTTATTAATTAAGAAGAAGTTTTTAGAGATCTTACATACAACACTTGACCAAAAGGTCAAGCCAAAAACCTACTCTTGCGGCATTACATTACCCACAGCCTTAGTACCGGCAAGGCTCCACAAAGCAACTTCCTCCTTGATTTCGATGACAACGAAGCTTGAGGTAGTGTAGGTGTTCCAAAAGACACGTGTGTTCCTCTCCTTCCAAATCTCCCATGAAATCAACATGCCAAGAGACGCCATGGCCTTTTTGGACAGCCCTTGTTTGTGTATCGCCTCCGTCCACCATTCCTTGACGGTTCGCCTTGCATTCCAACTAGAAAGGTCAACATCTTGAAGATCAAGCCATTGCTTCACTTTAGTCCAAACACAGATTGTGTAACTACATCTAAAGAGAAGGTGAGAGGCGGATTCTTGCACATGATTGCAAAGTTTACACCTTCTACAATTTGGCCACCCTCTCCTTTCAAGCCTATCCGTCGTCCAAACTCTATTTTGGATAATCAACCATGCAAAGGTTTTCGATTTCGGAGGTGCCCACGGCTTCCAAACCAAAGAAGGCATGGAGGATTTAGTATGTCCCAAAAATTGTAGGCTATATGCCGACTTGGAGGAGTAGCATCCATCCTTTGTGAGCTTCCAAGTGATCGAGTCCGCCATGTCAGGTTCCAGATGCACTCCATTAAGCATCTCCCATAACTTGGAAAATTGAACAATGTGCTCTAGGGATAGACCATTGTTGTTGTTGATTTGAGAAACCCAAAAATTATCGTCGAAAGCTTTAGCCACGGTACATCTCTTGCATTTTGATATGTCAAAAATGAGGGGGCAATATCTTTGGGCCTCGTCCCATTGATCCAAGAAGCTTCCCAAAAAAGAGCCTTATTTCCATTTCCAATGGTGACCTTTGTAGCCGCCGCAAATAGATCAACATCTTGAGGGGTGCACACATTTCCAAGGCCAACCCAAGGTTTTGGCTCCATATCCCACTCATGCCATATCCACCTCAAACATAGGGCGGAAGCGAATTTTGCGAGGTTGAGGATTCCAAGGCCTCCACAATCATTTGGTTTGCAAACCGCCTCCCAATTAACCTTGTATTTTCCTCCGGTTACCTTGTCACAAGCCGCCCAAAGGAAAGCCCTTCTTATGCTATCAGGTCAATACTTAGTAACGCATGTACAATGCAAATACTTAGGGAGGTGCATAAGAGAAAAAAGTCCACTTTTTTGACATGTCGGCAAGCACTGTGCTTATTTTTGAAGGATGATGCAGGATTTGTCACCCACACTTGGGAGGTGCTTATGCATTTAAGTAGCAATAACTAATACTCTCTCCACTCTCATAATATAAGAGGTTATTATAACCTATATTGGTTGTACAATCATCTTATATTATGGGGCAGGGAGATTTTCTGTTTATATAGATACTTAACCATGCGGTGATACTCTCTCTCTCCCCCTCTCCCTCTCTCACATAACTCATAAGCACCTTCCATTGTACATGCCCCTGAAAGAAGCTTCTCCATGTATTTTTTTAAATGAAAAGAATGCCTACATGGGAAACAACCTCAATACTTAGGGTTCAACTTGTATTTTGTTATCTTATTAAGTAAAGACTGAAATAGGTACAATTTAAGAAAGCATGCAATAAACTTCTCTAAGTTTGACTGGCAATGCACAAAGATATCTTCAGAATGGTTAGATAGAAATGGTATTATTAGACTTGTCATAAAAAGTAATTTTATATTGTAACTTCCTAACCTGTGTGTTAGTAGAAAATTAGGTCATATCAAAGGTACATCTACATGTGCTTAATAATATCTGTCCTTTGTCTCCCCAAATTACTTACAAAAATATCATTCATATTTTCGTTGGTGTTTTTTGAAGGGCCAAGACTTTTAAGAGTAAGTTGCAAAAAAAACACCACAATTGGGGAAATGTTATCAACTCTTCAATAAAACACCACCACTTTTGATGCATTTTGGTGGGTCTTTGTGGACATTTCCCCAATTGTTGTGTTTTTTTTTTTTTGCCATTTACTCGACTTTTAAGTCAGGAAGTTCAAATATTTTCTTTACTCTGTGGTTTGATGCAGAACTTTGGGTTGAAGCAACTATGCCAGAAAGCTGAAAGCTTTTCCTTTTATTTTATGTGAATCTAATATTTTTTCTTTGGTTTAAAGCTGCTTGTAGTGTTGGGGGTGAAACTTCTATGATCTTACTGGGGGGTGGTCGAAGAATTTGATGTACATGAACTGGAAGTAAAATAGTAATGCTGTTAGTAAGAAATTGACTACCTTGGGTAACCGTTAGTTTTGCAGTGCAGATTTGTTGTTGAAATCTATTATGGAAGCTATACATTTTAGTCGGGAAACATAGCTTTTAGTAGAAAGTTTGTCTGAGTAAGAAACAATAACCTTAGAAACACATGGTTTTTTGCCGTGCATTATCTGTTCGTGCACGACAGGCACCTGGTTCATCCACTGCGCCATAGTAGAGACATATCTCGAATATTAAATTGGAGAAAATGTTACCAAGGTTCCTGATTTTGAAAATTGCTATCAATTCACTAGATAACTTCTTGTGAACACCCGATCATCTGTGAAACACAGATGGAAATTCCATTGCAATTTCAAAATGCCTGGAAGGAGCGCTTGCACCATATATAAGCCTTCAAAAGGCGTACTACGAAATTCACAAATAACAGAGCCTTAAAGTAAAGTTCATTCACAAATGGATGATGTTTACGGTAGTTACTGTTTTGTTCATTTTACAACACCAAACAAGGGCAAGACAGACGGACATTCTCAAGAGTCACAGCAACTCACAGACCAAAAGAACATGGTGAGGGCAATGGATAAATTTTGGCCTTGCTCCCCATGCAAACAATATGATGACACCAGAATTGCTCCTGAAAGCTACATTTTTTTGCGAGCTTCAGTAAGCAGACAAATTTAGTTTCTGCTTTGGTAGTACAGTAGGCCAGCAGCTGAATCTCGTTGCTGCTTTCGAAGACAAGCACAATGACAGCAAGCTTACCAGATAACAATTAACAGCACCAAAACCTGAAAAATAAAAAATGCTCAGATTAGGGATGCAACTCAGTTACCAGTAGTTTGAACCAAGCACAATGAAACAGCACCGTTCTGAAGTCAGGAAAAGGTAAAGAAGATGCAGGTTGCTAATGATTAATGTGTGCGGCACATATATATTGAGCAGAGGTGGAAAATATTTTTCTTCTCTTCAAACATATCTTGGGGGTGGATATGGTACATACAACTTTTAGTACAAATCTGGCTGAAAATATTCTACCAGCTCACTAGTTTTGCCAACTCTACACCAGTCCCACTTGTAGAGAAATTAGTGGATAGTGAAAAAAGTTTCTTGTTTTTTCATACACATGTACAGGTAGTGCACTACACTTACTAGGAGGAAAACACATTTGCAAAAATAAAATAAGGGGGAGATTTTTTTTTGCAAACCTGTTTCTCATCTTTTCTCATACGCGTCTTCCCGGTGACCACCACTCTTCCATTCAGTTTCATCATCTGCTTCTCTCCTTTCATCATTTTCACCGTCGCTTTCACTCACCGTCTCCCATTCAGAGTCATCAGCCTCTTGACCAAAAGCATCGCTAGCTTCCCCCTCACAATGGATTCCCCCATGTTTTAGCGATGATTCCCTGAATAACCAAGCTGCACGCATCTGCTTCTTTACCAATCGCTCTGCATAATCAGGAACCTTGTTTTGCCTCAAGGACAGATCAGGATCACTGGACTGGGAGCATTCATTTATAAAGAGAATTGCATCCAGCAGGCTCTCTTTTGCTAAACCAAGCATATCATATGCTTGAGCTCTTCTCCACAAACTTTTGGCATGTCGATTCAAAGGACTATGAAGACACAATGCACGGGTAGCATCACTGATGGCAGCCAAAGGTTGCTGCAGGAGAAGATAGCACTGAGCTCTGTTGCTATGAAGCACCACTCTTTCTTTCTTAGATTTCATTGGACACAATGCGAGTGCTTCGGAGTACTTGGCTGCAGCTCCTTCAATATTTCCTGAAGAGAACAGTGAATTTCCTTCCAACTTTACAACCAACGCTGCAGCTTGTTTAATATGAAGATCCTCCTTTGGCATACTCTTTTCCGATTTCATTTTCTGCTTGAAACTCAAGAGTTCATCAATTTCTTCTTTGGTGTGACTACTAATTGAATTTCGTGAATTCCCGTTTTGTTGCATACAATCTTGGAGGACTGTGACAACAGTGTCACCCAGCTTCTTGTAATCACCGAGTGTAGAAATATCTGCCAAGTCTATCAATGTTGGGGCAATTTTGTCTATAACCTGTACACAGAGAAAAAGTGACTTGAGATACAAAAACAAAGCTTCACAAATAATTATAGGTTGCGTTCAAGCTGGACTACAGTGATAATTTTGGCCAATAATCAGCAAGAATAACCATTCAAAACTAGCTTCAACAAAAAGAAAGCGGCCACCATAGCTCACAGACACACTATCTAAAATGCTGAACAGTTTGACATAATTGTACCACTTATCCAGGCAATAGATGCAGCATGGCACTTCCTAATAAAGAACTGAAACTGAACAGTTCACAATCATCAGAAGTTGGTAGCTCAAAATACCCAACTCTTCACTTCTGGAGGAGTTGAACTTGCATTTAAGTTTAAGGAAAATATGTTACAAGTCCAACGAGCAGCACATGCTTCTAGCTGTCTTAAATTGTTCATCAAACAATAGCTCCACCAAATATTTCTGATGTGTCTGCTAAATGTAGCGTGCACAAGGAAAGCAGTGACCAAGGCTAGAAAAGAAAAAACCTTAAGAAATAGTTACAGCTTTCCAGTTCCTAACATATAAAGTGAAGCTTAACATCAGTGTTCAAAATTTGCCAGATGCTGGTAGCTCAAATACTAATAATTTAACTCTTCATGTCCTAATGTTTATGAGGAATTATGTTAATTGCATTTAAACTGTAGCAAATTTTATTGTTATCAAGTCCAAGGAACAACATATACTTGTCAATGTCTTCAAGCAATTCAAAAGAAATATAAATTGGCCATTTCAGTTAGGACATGAGAATGTGCACCAAGTTATCAACAAATACACTACATTAGAATTTTTGGTCATGCTAATGCATCCCTTCAAGCATCGAGTAAAATGTGGGATGTCTTACCTGATGATATGTACTAGGATCCTGCACTAACCACAGTAGACAATCAACGGCCATGTATTGCCAGTCATCTGAAGAACGAGCAATGTTGCATAAAGCCTCAAGGACACTAGAAATACTAGCAACATGACCTCGGCCAAGCTTGCTCTGGCAGATTGTTCTTAGCAGACCAACACCGGCAGGCGAGTTCTCATTCACAAGTCCACCCCACATACCAGGTAACTTAGCTAGAAATTCAGGCTTGCAGATATCATGGAGAAACTCAGGTTTAAATGCAAAGCAGTTTATGAGCTGCAAAGACCAGCACTGCAGTTGGCTAGCCCATTCCTCAGCTTTACGGGATTCCATTTCAGCACCACCCATGCCACGTGTAAGAAGGTCACAGTGGTAGCCAAGTCTACGATCTACGAACTGGTAAAAGTGAGAGTACACAATTTCTAGAGAGCTTGAGGCGAGTTGAATGGCAAGTTCAAGTACTTCTCCGTGATCAGCAACAGCAGGGAACGTACTAGGGTATGTAGCCAGATGCCCCAAAGCTCTAACGGCAACTCTTTGCTCCACCCAGGTCAGCCTACCTCTTAAGAGTTCAACTAGCGGAGGTATTACTCCGGCACGAACAGCACGCTCTGCAAACTCCTCCATATTCATCGTATAGGATCCGATAACATGTGCCGCGTAATACGGGATGTAAATGTTCTGATCATGTGAGAGCCAGCGCCTGTTTTTCAGGCCCTTCCATATCAGAGCCGCCATGCACTCGAATATTCCCAGGTTTATAAACTCGGGGTCATTCGGGTGCGCCATTGCAGTGTTCCAGAGGCCACTGATAGGGAGAACCTGGCCATCGTCATCTTGGGAAGGAAGCTCTCTGAAGAACTTCAGCACACTTGCTCTTCGCTTGCTAGGGTTCGCCTCCTTCATGACACAGAAGAAACATCCAGGATACGGGCAATCAGATGGTAGTTTATCCATTGCAAGAACAGGGGCGATCTTGTCTACTTCTTTGTTCAGTCCCTCTGGAACATGCTTCGAACTGCATCAATGAACCATAGTATCAGCAAATTGAAAAAAAAAATACTCAAGGAACAGAGAGCAGTCTAACCAAACATCTAGCGTATATATAGAAAGAATCGTTATTAGCAAATAACTATAGCATGCTTGCCAGCCTATCTTTTATTTCCTATTGTGCCACTGCTTAAGTTTGGCAGTTGGGCAAGTGGTAACTATGGGACATTAACTGGGAAAAAGTAACAACACATTTATAGCAGTAAGCAACTCCTCCAAAGTAAAGTGAGATTCACCCAATTTCCTAATATTAATATATTATATAGGACGTGTTCTATTTATATGTGAACACTAGTAGAGAGGATTTATCGAATATGAGAACATGTTCTAATTTTCCTGGTATTATATAAGACATATTGCGTTCTAACTTCCTAGACTTCCGAGCAAAATTCCACGTAATGAAATAAATGCATGCTAAACTGACAGGGACGTCCAAGTAGCAAGTAAATTCAACTTGCATCACTAAGTTGATCTATGATTATGCAAGCTATGCTTGTGGGCTCACCCATCTAACCTATCAGTCTCACATTCTTGTTCTACCCCTAGTGAGCTACCCAGAATCACCCAACAACAAATACAGAACCCACTAGATGCGGAAATCTAGCTACCGTTTGAATCTCCCTCCATGGAATCACCAACTTGCCATGGAACCACACAATATCATGAAGACAAGAATTCAGCAGAGAAACTCGCACACTAAGCTCCACTGAAACAGCAACACCGCTACAAAGGTGTTGGTAGTTTTTGCCAGTAAACGTCGCATAGTTATCACTTGTCCAATTGCCAAACTCAAGCGGTGACACAATAGGAAATAAAAGATAGGCCGGGAAGCATGCTATAGCTATTTGCTAATTCCGGTTTCTTCTGTGCATGCTACAGCTATTTGCTAATCCTTGAGGATTTTTTGTTTTTCAGTTAGCAACTCCTTCAAAGTAAAGTGAGATTCACCCAAATCTCCTGATACTGTGTAGGACGTGTTATACTTGCAACTACACGGACAGAGTGACAGGGACGTCCAACCTATCAGTCTCTCACTCTTGTTATAACCCTAGACCCTAGTGAGCTACCTCTGATCTCCCAGCAAGGGATACAGAACCCACCAGATGCGGGAACCTAGCTACCGTTTGAATCTCCCACCAGTGGAACCGCCAATTCGCCGTGGAACGACAGGATATCACGAAAACGAAAATTCAGCAGAGAAACTCGCACGCCACTGAGCTCCACTGAAACAGCAGCACCGCGTTCCCTTCCCGTTTGTCGGCAAGAACCGTGACCCCCGAGGAGAGGTGGCACGGTTTCCGGAGCCGAAACCCTACCTCGGAAGTCCTACACTCGGGATGTCATTGCCAAGCACAGAGCACCCCGGCCGCCCCGAGGAACCCGCACAGAGCTGGAATCCGGCTAATGGAAGAGCGGCGCTGGAAATCTGTAGGCGCGGCGGGGAGAGGATAAGGAACTGACCACTGAATCGACGCCGGGGACTGGAGCCCGCCCGCCCGGCCGGCAACGGAGCCCTCGAATGTAGGTCGGGAGCCGGCGCCGGGGGAGGGAGGCAGGGGCGGATCGGGTGTGGAGAGGAGGGATTCCTGGCTGGTCTTCGGGAAGGTGCTTGATTTGGCTCCGGTTTGATTTGATTTGGTTTGATTTGAGTGAGAGTGGGGGACTGGGGGGAGGGGAGGCGGGGCCGCTGAATGAAATTATCAGTGCGGCGTGCGCGTGTACCGGCTCCGCAAGCTGCAACTTGCGAGCAGGACCGCCCAGGGCAGGCCCCAGTGTCCTTTCTGTCGAGCCAGGCCGCCTGCCTGGAGTCTACTGCTTCGCCACGGATCTCCCGGTTTTACCCCTCGCGGCACGGACGCTGTGGAGTTGCGTGTGCGGCGCCCGGCGGTCACACGGTATCTCCGGCCGGCCGGCCAGCCGTCAGTTCTCCAGACTGGTGTTGGAATCTGGAAGATCAGTCGACGACAGATGTACTCAAAATTATTTAGGCGCAGCTACGGTAACCTCGGCATATTTGTTTGCTAACTTCGACTTGTTGACACACTCGCTCGTATGCTTGCGAGTTCAGGAAAACTATGTTACACCTAGTTAACTGGATCCTACTTCTTGCTGTGCTGATTGCCGGGTTCATTTCGCCTTGGGGGAATTGAAATCATAATCTACACTCGTGCAGCTCCGGCCGCACGCGCACTGGTCGGCCATCCAACAATGGGCAGCAAAAGCAATCTGACAAACCCGGTGATGTTACCCGTGTACTTTATACTCCTACGTCTGGTTCACACAGTTAAGAAATATCAGAAGTGCGGCGATAACGTATAAACATGAGATGATAACTTTGGACAATACAAATAACGCTATTTTTTAATCATCTTCATCAAACATCGTCAACACACAAAAAAAGGGGGGGTTGGGCAAAAATTTGCGAGCAAAATGGCATTCGAATCAAATCAAATCCAGTCGCCACCTCATATGCAACACACAAGACTTCACCCTGGATCCAACCTGTTCTACTCTTGGCTTTATTCTCAGCATACAAAAAAAACCAGGCATTTGGCATTTGCTCATTGAAGGACACAGATTTTACCCACGGTGCAGAGAAGTACACATACAATGATACAAGCCAGCCACCCATACGTCGGAAAACGGCTTTGACGAGTGACGCGAGGGAAGGACGTAAAGAGCAGCTTCGACAACAGCACTCTCTTGGTAAGAACGAAGGATGGCCAGGCAGGCCAGCGATATAACCCTACTCCCCGGCCTTCTCCTCCTTAGGAATGTGGAAGCCTTCGATCTTACATGTAACTTCCTCTACACCAACCTTCGCTTTGCCATTTGCATCGGCTGCCTCCTCGGCGTCCGCGTTAGTTGGGCTCAGCTGCCAGATTCGGATAGTGCCATCTTCTGACCCTGACGCGTATGATTCACCCCCAGGTGCGAACCGGACACAGTGAACTGGGCCATGATGCCCTTTGTTACAAGCTGTGCAGCGTGAAAAATAATATCAGTTATGTTATAGGATGAATAAGTAACTGGAATAAAAAAAGGAAACAAATAAGAGCAACGATAATCGACAAGCAAAGTCCCGAAATGCACACAAATAAAGCACAACCTAATCAATAACATCACAAACTACAACATAAATACCATTCGATAGGCAATGCATCAGAATAGTATAAGAAAAACCCATCCAATAATGATAACTAGTGAAAATAGCAATGAATGGTGTGGCACAAGTGACTACAGGGTGGTCTTGTCGTGCATAAATTCATGCAGCAGGTTAGTGCATGAATTCCTTCTCAAAGTTAATGACAAGTGCAACAAGAACAGTCAGACAAATGTACTACTAGAACCAAGGTTCAAAAAAGCGCTAGGCGCTAAGCGAGCGGTGAGGCACTGCTTAGAGGAACTGTTGTTTAAGCGAGCTTAAGCGCCGCTTAAGCGCTCAGGCTAAAATTGTACGAACATGGAACAGGGAAGTCAAGATGGGCACATATACCCCTATAATATGCTGTAAATTTGTATCCTAAGCATGTAATGCTACATTTATGAGGAATACGGGGATTAATACCTTGGTTAGCCTCGGTTTTGCTCCATTTTCTTATAAACACGCAAGCAGCTAAGCAAACAATGTAACAAACACAAACAAGCAACTAAACAGTAGTTCAGTAGCAAGCAGCTAAGCAAGACCTAATCAAATCAATATAGCATCAATGCATCGAGCAAGGAGCAGAGCAACACAAGCAACACACCAACACTCGCATAGAGAAGATTCTAGCACAAAACACGACCAGATTCCCTGTGTCGCTTAATCAAATGCTTAGGCCAAAAGCGAAGCGGAAGGCAACCGCTCAGCGCTTAAGCGCGCTTAAGCGTACCTAGGCGTACGCTTTTTTGAACCATGACTAGAACAAATGCTCAACATTCAAAGGAGATAAGTTACCGATACAACATTTCAGCTTCATGGTCTTAATTGTAATTAGAATAGACTTGTAACACAAGGAAGCTATAAATAAGATACCAAATGAACATATAGTGCCACTCCATCCAGACCAAATTAATTGTGGCAGCTCAGGAGTACTGCGTCAATTAATTTGGGCCAGATGGAGTACAGTTTTATTTTAGATGATTAAAGTTTATAACAGATTGACTTACTTATTTCTTCACCGGTGACGAAATCAAATACATGAACCCACATATCTTCTCCTCCAGCAATGAACTTGCTCCCAGACTTTGGTTCAAGTGAAGCTGACTCCACAGTAAACGACATATCATAGCTTTTAACAAGCCCAAAGCTGCAGGATAATCACCAAAACGTTTTGTGGTAAGGAATTTATCTTATTCATATGATGGAGATAAATGTCAACAGAAATAGACTTACTGATTAGCATCCCAAAATTTTACACTTGAGCCATCAGCTGTGGTGATGAACCTGCCATCTTCGCTTACTTCTGCACTAGTAACAGGTGCCTTGGTTTCAAGAGTTTGGACAATTTTTTCGCTCCTCACATCCCATAACCTGTTAAATACCAAAGTAGTTATTCAAGATGCACTATACTATATATAACGAAGCACCTAGAAGTTTAGAATATTAAACATGCATTTATTCCACAATGACACACAAACACACCTTACTCCACCAGTATCAGTGCAGGAGCTCAGTATAGTTTGGTCATTATGAAGCCAAGCAACGGTTCGGATAGAAGCAGGTGATTTGGCTAGTTCTTTTGGAGCAGCATCTGGACGGTTCAAATCATATACACGCAAAATCTTTTCCATACCTCCAGTAAGCAATAGATGGGTATCCTGCAGTGGGAGTTTGCAATTTAATTAGGTTTAGACGGCTCATGAAGGACAACTACAATTGGTGTTAAAGCACATAAAATGGTCCAGATTTCAATAAACCAATATGTTTTCTTTCGATAGCCAATGTATCTCAGCAGGAATAACATAGTAGACTACATCAGGCTTTAATCCAGTAGACCATACATGACAGCAAATAACATTTGAGACAAAAAAAAGGATGCAACAGGGCATCAGTTTGAACAAGCAATACCTTAGAAAAGGCACATGCACGGACTATATGCTTGTGTTCAAACGAATGAAGTTCGTCTCCTGTTAGTGCGTCCCACACTTTACTGAGAACAAATAGGAAACGAAGGTGTCAATGGCATGTCCATAAAAACAGCAAACTAAACTCAAGAATATAAGAATAACACCAAGAACTACAACTTGCTGATTAGCTTATTTCTTGCAAGTGTGCTTGTTAGGATTTTTTGCACACATTTGCAACATATCTTACGCCTTACACTTAGTCCATTTTAGTACACCTAGTTTTGCTACTTGAATATCTATCTACATTAAAAGAAATATAAAACGGCAGTCAGCAAACCTATGTATCTCATGATCGGGTTGTATGGACTAATTTATGTACAAAGACCTACTAATGGATGTCCATTAACTCCTAAATTGACTTGCACTCCTGCATGCCATGAGTCCTAGATCTTCCGTAGACTTATGGTAGAAACAGAAGAGACAATACTCAAAGTAATTTCACTGCTTCTACCCTAATCTTCCCCCCAGTTCTTCATGACCAAATTGTTCATTGTGAAGTTTCTAGTATTCTCACGACCTCACCTATGTGATTCTGACAGGCTACAGAGAAAAACTATTATTACATGCTCCCAGTCCTATAGGTTGTAAAGTAGGAAATAATGTTAGTGTTTCTTGCCTTGTGCACAGTTAAGGAATAAAGTTATGTTGCCATTTCCGCTTTGCTTGGCACGGGTCAATAAAATTTATAGCTCCCTTTTACCTATCAGATGGTGTAGTATACCCAAATGCACGAGTCTAGTTAATTATAAATTTATTTAACCTTTTTTCATCTGTAGAAGATAAAATGAACTCCATGCGCCCTAGACTTTTTTATGCTCTCTTGTCTTCATTGCCCAGGCACATTGCAGGTTGCTAACCAAATTATGAATCTAAACATGGATATTTCCCATTTGCATGAAAAGTTTCACTATGTTTTACATATTCAATCAATTGAAACTTCTTTACCATGTATGCAGCCAACAGTAGAGAAAAATTAAAAAGGCATGTGCAGTTAAGGCTGGTCGTAAGTAAAATTTGGTTAATTAACTATGCAAAATTCAATGAAGATGCAAGAATGAAACATATAGAACAAAAACATGCAATTATTGCCCTACAAGTCAAACACTAATGCAGCATGCTACCCCTAAAACCCATCAGTATTTTCTTCATCTTGCCCTCTATTCTACTTCCACCGCCATGCTGACTACTACACTGGTGCTGCGGTCATCCCTCTGTTTCCACCGCACAGGTAGCCTCTGCACAACCTAACTCGCTTATATACCACCCCTGCCAGGCCGCACTAAGGTTCTGCCCCCTCCAATCCCACGTCAAGCGCTATCACCGCTCCCACGCTAACACTACAGTTGAGGCCTTAAGTGTACTCATGAACCACCCCAAAAATTGGATCTTAAAATCCTAACCCTGAGCCACCACCTTTTCCTAAGAACAAATCTTGTTTTGGGAGAAGATAAGGAGTAGAGAGGCTGAAATACATAAGAGCAAACGTAAAACCACCGGCTCGGAAGCATTACCCATAGAAAAAAGAGCACAATCTATAGGATAAATATCAACTGGAACAGTATGTATTCTACTTTGTTAATATAATCGGGATCAATAACAATGGTAAAAAAATCATACGCTGAAAAGTCTGCAGAACCAGAGGCAGCACGGAGAGCATTTGTGTCAAGGCAACAGCTCCAAACAGCACCTTTATGACCTTCAAAAGTCCCAATCCAATCTCCAGTCTCACCATTACGAAGCATTGGATTCGAGTCTGTAATGGAAAGTACACAATATTACATATATTAAATAGTCAGCAATCAAGACAGTACATTTCTCCAACGCGTAGTTAAGTTTATTGCAGTGTACAATCTTAAGTGATATGTTTTACAGTTTACACCAACCATACACCACAGCTGCTTTCAGCATTTATAATATGATATCATGCAGAAGTTAATCACCATGTTAAAATGTCCTAATACTTGCAACAGGCGACATGTATTGGTTATTGCTTCATCTAATAGACTCATCTTTGATGGTCATTCATCGACTGATTCAATAATTAATGAACTCTCTTAACAATCAAGGGGGGTCAATCTAGAAGATACATGTATTAACATGCAATATATGGGATGCCATATACTAGAATAAATGGATGCCATCTGCTAGAGATGGAAATGGAGGTCCCATCCCTCTTTCTCCATTCAGAGAATATTCTGAATTGAATCTAACAACCATACAATGAATATAGATTATGCTGTGGTATGAGTGCAATACATCCAATACGCAACCATACCAGTATCAGGGTAATACCTATGCATAAAATAAATCGGTTTTAATAATCCCATGTACAACTGTCCATAAACCGGTATTAATTCTACCAGTTTCATTAGACCCACACATTTCAGTGTGGACCTACCTACATTAGTATATTAAAATGCTTCTAAGTATGGACACGAACATGGATTTGATACTATCCAACTGTCTGCGATTTGACTTCATCCAACTATGGCCGCTTAATGGTGTATGTAGAAAATGAAAAGGAGATGAACAACTTTTACATGGTACACAATTACAAACCACAGTTTGAACACACCCAAAAGCAAAATATCTGGAGGTCTAATGTAATAACCATCAATAATGTAGGTAACATATCCTACTTGCTCAAATTGGGCACCAAGCTTCAGAGACTAAGAGTAAGCATGTGTCTGTGTGTGGTTGGCTGGGAGGGAGATTTCTTGCTTTACAGCTTCACAGCTACTACCAGGAGTAGTAGTGCAGTCCTAAGACTTCCAAGCATACAAAACAATTGAGACATATCATACAAACTAAAAGACCAAATTAAAACAACAAGGGGTGTCCAGGGCCGGCCCTGGGGGGCGCAGGGTGTGCAGCCGCCCCGGGCCCCCAAAACATGGAGGGCCCCATCTCAAGTATACATGTTAACTACGTAAGCCAGCTGAGAATAAAAATTACAAGGTTATGGGCCTTGACAATTGACATATAGGACTGGAGTTTCTGGAGACTGAACAGGCGCACGGCCACACGCACAAACGAGGCTAGGAGGCCAGCTGATCTGATCGATCATTGATGCCGCTTGATCTCTAGGCACCTAGGCCAGCTGAAACGACTCGATCTCTACCATCGCGTGCAGGCGCCTCCAGCTCCAAAGCAGCCAGGACGAAACTCAGGAAGAACTTCCGAAGGATCGATCCAATCCACATCAGAAGCTTGGACTTCGCCCGCCCGGCCTCCACCGAGTCACCGACCAACGATCTCCAGCACCGCTCTATACAGTATGACTTCGCGACTTAACTTCTTCCTATATTCCTAGATTTCTCCTAATTTTGATTTTTTTTTTATCATCAGTTCATCAACTCGTTCTCTCGCTGATTTTAATTTTTGAGGCCCCCTATGGCGAGAATAATATGCATCGCAATTTGATCAATTAGAGGTATATTATTTTCTAATCTCTATGTTCACTCAAATATAACGCAAGTGGGTACAATTTAACATTTGATGTATCATTGAGAAATAACACTAAAAGGAAAACAACATAAATGTGGTATCCTTGGTACAATCACAAAGAGGAGTTATTTACAATTTTTCAAGATTAATAGAGTGCTTTGATAAACCCAAATGATGAGTTGATGATAGTTGATGTGGAGGAAGAGCAACCAACTAGATATTTGAATCTGATCATCAAGAGTTAAATATGGACACCAACATTGCCGCTAATAAGCAATTCATTAGATGCACAACCACCGTGAGCTAGTGTTGATGAACAACCAGTTTATACTCCTGATATCTATGAACCAGAAAATTATGGTAACCTTGATAATAAAGCAAGAAACATTTTAGCAGGGAAAGGACCGATGAGAGAGAGGCGAAACTAGAGTACTCTCATGACGATGCATCAAGACATTTTTCAGTTATAATTATTACAGGAATTTATAAGCAATAGAAAGGACCTACAAGAGAGGAAAGGGCCCCAAGTTTTGGTCTCGCCCTGGGCCTCCAAAATCTCAGGACCGGCCCTGGGGGTGTCATGTTGAGTACGTTGAGACGCTTCATCATTCAAATCTAACCGATATTGCAAAAAACTGCTACATGGCAGTACGTACGCACCAGATACACTAAATGAAAGCATTAAATAGCATCACCATTGGGGTATAAACTGTTGAGATCTCCCACTAACCATGCCGCCCTTCCTATCTCAAACATCTTAAGTTCACATAATTGTGCAGTGCAGTAGTCGTCCTACTTATCGCGAAAATGCAAAATTACACGATATTAACACCTTAGATGACCATAACCATACTAACTCCCACCTTTCGTATCTCAATTAGACATGGTTGTGGGATGCAGCAGTCGTCCTAGTTATATCACAATAAAAAAATACAAACTACACAATATCAACGCATCTGATAACCTAGAATTGTACAAGGTAATAAGTATAACTCTAGCAGTGAGCAATACAGATTTGAACTGGACAATGAATCACGCTAAGATAATTAAATGAAACGCTAAATCCCGACAAAAACCACAGCGCTGGTCATCATTCTGCATCCACCAAAACGTAATTCACACAAACAGCGCTAAAGGAGCACATGCGTAGACGTATCTACCACCCCACCGAATCATACAACTAACTGTTCCCCTCGCATCGCAAGCGACGCCTATGGAGGAGGAGGACTCACCCTTGCTGGCGCTGATGAGGAAGTATCCGTCGGGCGTGACGGGGCTGTAGAAGAGGTCCACGACCGGCCGCGAGTGGCCGTGGCAGACCAGCGGCACCGCCGCCTTCTTCTTCTGCTCCATTTCCCCTTCCGCCGCCGCCCCTCTAACCCTAGGACCCCTATCGATCGGTCGGCTCCCGGCGGCGCGATCGGCTCCCAACCCTAGCGCCTACTACAAATCGAAGCAAAATAACTGCGGTAATCGGATGGGAATTGCGCGAGCGGATCGGATGAGGGGGCGGATCGATGGTACTGTGTGATCTAGGTCAGCGGGGTAGATTTGTACGCGGATTTATTTTTGGTTAGAGCTAATGGTAATGGGTTCGAGCCCGGAGGCCGGCCTAGGGGCGCTAGGCGGAAGGGTGGGGGAGGAGGAGCGGAAGGGGATGGCCGCTTTTTATACTGACTGGACCCGAGTAGCACCGCACCCCTAGCGGTCGGAGTGGGGAGGAGCTGACGCCTATTCGCGGCCGTGCTGAACAGCTGAAGTGGTTACAAACCACTAATATCTATCTTTAATATGATATATTTTGATATTAAAAATATTTAAATATATTATGTTAGAGATAGATATTAGTGATCGGGGAGAATACTATAAGATATGGTGTATTTTTACTGCCGTACACAAAATCTCAAAGCCTTTCTTAACCGTTTTGTAAAAAATGAAGCTTGAATAGCCTCCATGATGGTGAGCGGAATGGGGGAACACACGCCTATGTACCTTAAGATCTCACCACCCTTTCATAGCTCTATGTCCATGTGTTCATAGCTTTGGTCCAATATAACCCGAACAATTGAACCAACACCACTTGGTAATGTGGTATGTGTCTTGTCAAACTGTGTCTAAACCGTAAAAGAGTCATTCACATCCAATGGATCACGGTATAGAATCAATAAGCGTTTACTTCTTCTGGGTAGCGACATCCTGACCCATTTTCCCTACACGACCACGACCCTCTCGGCGTATCGCTGGACAACAATTGGTCTTCTTCTCTTCGACACCACCAGCACACCTGAAATCCATTGGCTCCCACTAGCTAGCTCGTTATTTTGTTTGAGGCATAGGTCTTCGACAATGAAGACGTTACTTGGCATCAGTGTGGCATTGTGGTTATTGATGAAATGGGCGTCTACCTTGTTAAACTGGAATTGTTTTCATTTTTTACCTTTGATGCATATGCCATATGAGTTACCATGTGTGAGCAGTGGCGGACCTTGAACCAAAACTCTGGGGGTGGGGGGCGAAACTGCAATATGACATGAAATTTTTTTTTGGAACCCCAAATCAAATGACAAAAATGCACTAGAATTTATAGCATTCCAGAACTTATATACTTAGATTGGTCATTTCCATATAATACATTTCTAACGTCAATATATTCAGAAGCTACTCCAAAAGAAAAGGAACCATATGCTACTGGTTTAGATACAGGTACTTCTCTCAGTTCAGATACATGTTTCTTGACCTTGACATTCACACTATTTCTTGAAAAGATAGGTCAATTATTTTCTCTTGAACCCTCACCGCCTCACTGAATATTTAAAAATAATCTGTAAAACATGTACTGCTTCAGATAGAGGTACTACAGAGGTACCAAGCCAGGCCGTCGTGCGCCAAGAGCATGCAGTTCAGCTGTGATGAGGGACAACATAGAAAATAAAATAAAATAAATCAGGAGTAAAATCTAGTACTAGCTTCTACACACTTCCACTATACTCTAGTTAATATGGTCCTTCAGTCACATGTGTGTAGTAGTTTCCAGAGTGTTCTACTATAAGTTGTATCGAGATATTTGTATTTCTCTCCTAGTTATGAGTAGTATTCTCTAGAGCCTTCTAGTTATGAGTAGATCTAAGTAGTAAAGGCTTATGCAGCCTATAAATAGAGGACCACGCCTCTAACTATGTAACCGGACTATGTACCCACTACCTATAAAAAAAGGAACTTTGTATTCTTATATCTAAGATCTTGGATTAGATCTTGTGTGTTGAGAGTTTTGGACTAAGCTCTTGACGGCCCCCGCCCCTAGAGCGATATCTAGCACAACGCCCCTAGAGCGTTATCTAGAACAGCACGTTGAAGTGGTTCCTTCGACATTTGTGTTGTCCACATTTATAGCAGCAAGGTGGAGTTGTTCCTCCACAACCTTGTGCTGCATCAGGTGGTATCAGAGCCTTGCTGATCTTGTTCGAGATTGAGCTGTAGCAAATAATGGAGGAATTGGGAAAGAGAATGGATGCTACAGAACAACAAATCCAAGCACTACGTGAGGATCTTAATCAGAGATTTGATCAACTGGTTGAGATGATAAGAAAGGGTGTTCCTCCTGCTACCAATGAAGAATCATCAAAGGAGAAAGATGATCGACGACGAAGAATGGGAAGTCGTCTTGAAGCAAAAACACCTCATCCACATGTTGTTCAGCGTACTTCAAGGAGGACAATGTATGTTGAATCTTCTGAAGGTGACGGATATGATGAGGGCCTTGAATAACCTGATCTCTATGCACATCCTAGAGTACCCAGTGCTACATATGGGAGAGATACATACAAGGTGAAGGCTGAGATTCCTACTTTCAATGGAAATGTTGATATTGAAGGGTGCCTTGATTGGTTGTATGAGGTAGAGACTTTCTTTGAGGTCATGAATATTCCGGAAGACCGTAAAGTTTCTTTGATCGCATACAAGCTGAAAGGAGGAGCCGGTGCATGGTGGAATTGTCTTCAAGAAGACCGCGGACTAAGAGGAGAACCTCGTGTGAGATCTTGGTGGCAGATGAAGAATCTTTTGAAAGGGAGATTTCTGCCTGCAGATTATGATCAGATCCTATTTATCTAGTTTCAGAATTGTGTGCAAGAATATAGGACTGTTTCAGAATACACCGAAGAGTTTTTAAGGCTACAAGTGAGGTGCAACCTTCCTGAAACTGAAGATCAACAAGTTGCAAGGTATGTCAATGGTCTCAATGATGCTATCCAGGATCGTTTGATGATGCAGCAAATTTGGTCCATTGACCAAGCACAAGCTCTAGCCTTAAAGGCTGAGAGGTTGGTGAGGACAAGAAGGGCAAGTAAGAATCCATATCCTCATACAGAAGGTTTATCCAGGAATTACTCCCATAGAGTTGAAGAAAAAGCCGTTTAACCTAAGGGAAAACAACTTGTCCCAAAGCAAACCGGAGTAAAGAGTGGGATAGAGCCAGTTATAAAATGCTACAAATGTGGTGAGGAGGGACATATATCTAGCAACTGCCCATTGAGAAAATTTGTCAACACAACTATCCATGATGGTGAAGATGACAAAGAATTTGAATCTGAAGAAATAGAAGCACAAGATGTCTATGAAGAAGAGGGCGAAGAGGTGGTATGCATGATTCAATGTCTCTTGTGCTCAACACCACAGCTCGACAACACACAACGAAAGAAGATATTTGAGAGCAAATGCACAGTGAATGGCAAGGTATGCAAATTAATGATTGATAGTTGCAGTTGTGAGAATCTTATCTCTCAGAATTTGGTGAACTATTTAAAGCTCGAGACACATGATTACCCAAATCCCTACACTATAGGATGGATCAAGAAAGGGGTGAATGTAAGGATCACCAAACAATGCAACCTGCCACTCTCTTTGGGCAAATACTATCGCTCAAATGTGTTATGTGATGTTGTTGATATGGATGCCAGCCATGTTCTCCTTGGAAAACCTTGGCAATTTGATGTGGATACTACACACAAAGGAAAGGAAAATTCTTACTCTTTCACTTGGAACAAGCGGAAGATCGCCATTCTACCCAACCAATCAAACTGTAATAGCTCCAAGGAGAAGGGGAAAAGTGACTCCAGACAGAGGATAAAATCATTCCAAGTTGGTGACAAGACTTGACTCTATATCATCCCGAACAAGCACTCTACGAAGATAACTCAAGGTCGAGTTCTAAACAACCAGGGGAGGATGATGAGGGACAACAGAGAAAATAAAATAAAATAAATCAGGAGTAAAATCTAGTACTAGCTTCTACACACTTCTACTATACTCTAGTTAATATGGTCCTTTAGTCACATGTGTGTAGTAGTTTCCAGAGTGTTCTACTATAAGTTATATCCAGATATTTGTATTTCTCTCCTAGTTCTGAGTAGTATTCTCTAGAGCCTTCTAGTTATGAGTAGATCTAAGTAGTAAAGGCTTATGCAGCCTATAAATAGAGGACCACGCCTCTAACTATGTAACCAGACTATGTACCCACTACCTATAAAAAAAGGAACTTTGTATTCTTATCTAAGATCTTGGATTAGATCTTGTGTGTTGAGAGTTTTGGACTAAGCTCTTGACGGCCCCCGCCCCTAGAGCGATATCTAGCACAACGCCCCTAGAGTGTTATCTAGAATAGTACGTTGAAGTGGTTCCTTCGACATTTGTGTTGTCCACATTTATAGCAGCAAGGTGGAGTTGTTCCTCCACAACCTTGTGCTGCATCAAGCTGCTAGCTGTTGCTCAGACTCAACGTGAACGATGTCGGCGACCCACCTGAGCTGAGTTGTGGGCGAGTACAAGGAGCTCCACCAGACCACTAGCCACCTGCTGGGCAAGGACAAGGAGTCGAAAAGAAGCTCATCTCTATTCAGTCGTTGCTTTGGTCCCTGGCTCAGCTTGACATGGATTAAAAATGGGCTGGAGTAAAAGGAGTATTAGAGGTATTAGAGAATTTGTAATTTTGTTGGGGGGGCCACGGTCCAGGTTGGCCCCCATAAAGATCTGCCACTGTGTGTGAGCACGACGACAAAGAAGCTATACGAGTGTAGGCTACATCAAATGACATCAACTTAATTTGTCAGCCATGGGTATGTTTGTGGTAATTATCAAGGATTTTTAGAAAGCTTTGTGTTTTAGAAATTACGCACGCATCGAAGTTCTATTTTGTAAGGGACGCCTTGCGGCTTCTTTAGAACTGATAGTAGCGTTACATCATGTATGCCAAAGGTAAGATAAAGCTTGACGATTCCCATCCCAACTACGTACTAATCTCATGTATTCATACACACATTTCGAACAGTGTTGGAAAGAGATCACATTCATCAATCATCACGCTCGCCTTCAAAAAGAATTCCCTAAGATCACTGAATAGGGGTTTTAAACTTTAGTTGTCCTATTGCATATGTTGATCAACTCAAGTGGTACAACATTGGTTAAACATGTGGCTCCCTCCTATCCAAATACTAATTTAAAAAGGGCGCTGCTACGTTGATGAAAGAGCATTTCCCGCCTAATTGATTTTGGCATTTGTTAACAATACATTATCTATTAATGTGGTGATTATGCTTTGCAGGATTTTATTATATTCTTGCACAAGATATTGGGTTTCCTATATTATACTTGAGAATTAATATTGCCCAAAGGAAATTCTTGAGGAAATGGTTCAAATATGCTCTGGGAGATGGTTTCTATGAAGTTTGGCCAGGAAGGCCGGCTTTAGCCGGTCCCTAGACCGGCTATAGCCGAACTGCCCTGTTTCGGAAGAAGCTCTGCGCCTCTGGAGTAACCCGGCTATTTGTCCGGCTATTTCCGGCAGGGCCGGATTTTTTAGACCGGCTATAGCCGGTGTGGAGGCCGGCTTTAGCCGGTGTGACCGGCTTTAGCCGGATTTAACTCCGGCTTTAGCCGGACTTTTCTGGCTGGCAACGGTCTGATTTTTGGGGGGGTATAAATACCCCCACCTTCTTCCCCAATGAGCAGCTCGTCAAAAGAAGAAGAACACCATTATTTTGAGCCACCAAATCAACTAGATCTCCTCCCTCAACCTACCAAAGCTCTTGATCTTTGGAGAATCAAAGGAGAAGACCATCATCTACATCCTCACTGAAGCGATTTGATTTCCCCTCTCATTTGCTTGAGGGCCCTTGTGTCTTGGGTTCCCTTGTGTCCCAAGACCTTGTTTTGTGTATTTGATATCTTGCTACTTGTTGTTTGACAGCATTGTGTTGTGCTTGGGAGCTTCCAATTCGGTTGTGGATGCGTGCCCCAAGATTGTAAAGGCCGGTTCCGCCTTGAGGAATCCCTTAGTGGAAAGTGAGCTAGGCCTTTGTGGCGAAAGCTTGCACCGGAGAATAAGGTGAGCCTTTGTGGCGTTGGTTAGGCCTTTGTGGCAACCACACCCCTCCAACGTAGACGTACTTCCCCTAAAAAGGAAGGAACTACGGGAATTACATCCGTGTCTCCGTGTGCTCCACTCTCGGTTACCTCTATCCTTTATTGCCTTTATATCTTGTATCTTGCTTAGCTTGCTTGTTGACATATAGGTAAATTCACCATAGTTGCATATCTAGAGAATTTACCTTTTGTGTCAAGCCTAAATTGAAAAAGAATTAAAATTTGAGTAGCACCTATTCACCCCCCCCCCCTCTAGGTGCCCATACGATCCGTTCAGTTGATGCGTTTGTTGGTTAACAAAAACTAATGAGCACTTCGCACAATGTCACTTTTGACAGCCTCGTGTTCACACGGGTGAGAAATGCCTCATTTAGATGCTAGTTACAAGCAAACTGCGTGCATACATATACAACTGAAATTGCTGATATCAGCATTTAATGCAAAATCTAAATATTTAAAAATCTTTATAGACTAAACTGTTTATCCGACGGAAAATCCATTTTCACCATTAGGCTAGTCGCGACGAGATATTCGAAACTAGATCCCATGTTGATATGTTTTGATGACTTTTTTTTCGGACCCAAAAGTTACCCACCTCTAACACGTAAGTTATCCAGCCGTACTACTTAAGTAACCCACCCTCCCTGTAACATATAAGTTATCCATCATATAAAAAGGCTCTGTGATGTTATTTTCACAAAAACAAAAATATTATACACACATAATAAAATTTTATAAATTGAACCACTAGTCTAGTTGTTTGACTTCATCGTCCATCACCGCTCTCACATGTGCAATATAGATAATGTTACAAGTTGTACCCTTCTTTATTATGCTTGTTGCCTTTCAAAGCATCCCGACTATCTTTTGATCCCTTATTGCTAGTTGTGATGGCTTTGATGATTTTGCGTGGGGAGTTTATTAATATACCATAATGGAAAATGGAGCCTTGAGCTATATATGCTTTCTAGCAAAGCTATTTGGTATATTCTATGACTCTCTCTTGGATATCATGTCTTCCTTAATTTCAACTAACCTCTTGTGTATACATGTTCCTTTGTGGATTGTTCATCATGATTTTTTGTCCACTTAGAAATATATATGCATAAGAGTGTTAATTTCTTCCCTTGATATCCTCGTTCTTTGCCGACCATCTTTCTTATCCATTTTGTTCTTGATGGTGTTGGTAAGAACTTGATTTATGAGTGCTTGTTTATTCTTTATTGCTTCTTCTCGCACTCATATCTCGTGAATCTTTTTGGACTAAAGTTCACTTTGATAAGCGTATTGATCCTTTTGTATTCTTTCGTGCTCATGTTTTGTTTTAAATGATATATAGGGAGTGAGGATTCCATGTTTGTGCATATTGTATTCAAATGCAACAAAAAATTCAAATTTATGCATGAACCTTGGGGAGCTTCCTTATTTCATTTAAAGCATCTTGTAGCTCTTATCATCACATCTTCTTGAGTCCAATTGGTTCTTTGGGTCTCTTGATTGCTTGCTTGCTTCATTCGTTGAAGCTTCCTTCACTATGTCATCTTTTTGCAATATTTGATCCTCAATATGGTTTGACTTCCTCCAAATATTGTTAATTTGATAAGTGCATATGATTTCACTCATTTTTATGAGAAATACACATCTTGGGGAGGAACTCATACTATATTGGCCTTCTAAATTCCTTCATCCATTTTGGCAATCGTTGCCAATGGGGGAGAAGTTTAGAGGGTTTAAGGGAAATGGTTTTTATACTTAAGTTTGGTTGTGCTTAAGTGTTTGCCTTTCATGCATCTCTTCTTTGTTATATGTTTTGCATGGTTGAATATATAGTGTAAACTCCATCAAAGGTTTATCTTGACAATGTATGCAATGAAATTCAAGTTCATCACACGTGCATATATTGTGGGGGAGTTTGCTCTATATATTTTGGTTGCACTCACATCAACCATATTTGTTGTAGTTTATGTGAGTACAATTGATTTTGATATGCGATAGTAGCTTCGTGTTACTTGACCATATCAAATACAACCTCTTGTATGCAATTTATTCTCGGATAAGTTGCATATTAGTTTCTATCATTCATTATATAAACCCTCTTGTTGAGATTGTCATCAATTACCAAAATGGGGGAGATTGTAAGGGTAAATTGCCCCTAAGTGTGTTTTTGGTAATTAATGACAATCCCTATGGACTAATGTTTTCATTAAGATTTTTATGAAGGAATTGTTCATAGGAATTGCTTGAAGTCCATGTGTTGGATTCAAGGCTTGGATGCCATGAAGATAAAGATATATCTTAAGTATTGGCATCAAGATCATTGAATAGAAGAGATGAATCCAATATGATCAAGAAGAAGAAATAAAGATGTTGTTCTTGTGTAGAACTCAAGTATTCCATGCTCTAGCTTATGTGCTAAGCCAAGGAGTCTCAAGATCTTGAGAGTTTGGTTACATGAGAAGAATTCAAGTTATGGCTCTATGTCGAGGTCACGATGGTCTTATGAGTTGAGCCATGGTTGACCAAGACTTAGAGCATGCAATCAAATGAAGAATTCCCTATGCATCTTAAGAGAGATTCGATAGAGCATGAGTAGATACAAGATTGACCAAGATGAAGAGAGAATAGTGGAATCAAGTATCTTCCCATGGGCTTACGTCAAAAGAAGGATTCAATATGGCCCATGGGAGAATGAAATCAAATGATGTTCTTTATCAAGGTTGAGTTGTGAAAGTTCAAGATAGGCATCTCAAGAAGATCATATGTTTGAAGCTTGTCGTCCATTTGGTGATAATGGACTTGTGAAGATGAGTGTTAACAAAGCTATCCCATAATGGTTTATGGGGGAGCAAATTAAAGTCTTCACGAAGCAACAATGATCAAGTGAAGCATTCCAGCTTGATGAGAGCATGAAGCATCATCATCAAGATCAAGCGGGATGCTCAAGGCAAAGGTATGTCCTTGCTAGGTTTTTCTTTTACCGGTCTCAAGGTGTTTGTTGGGAGACCGGGTTATAGGATAGATAGCCGCACTATCAAGAGGGGCTTTCAGTTGGGTAACTTGATCTCATTGTCATAGGGAGCTCAATCCTTTGCATACTTTGCATCTTCCTAGTTTGTTGCTTCTTGGTGTTTCTCCATATGAGGTTCTTGTGCTTGTTGCTAGCTTTCCAACAAGTCCAAGTTCATCGAAAACGGAATCCAAATGTATCATCTATTGCGTTTTCGAGTTGAAGAGTTTTACCGGTTCTTCACTTTGGGAGGTTTCACACCTCTCCACATTTGGTATTTTTCCTCTTGACATTTCTTGGTGTTTCTCTGCATAAAGTTGTAGTACTTTTTCTAAGCTTTTCAAAAAGTCCAAGTTTGCTAAAAACGGAGTTCGGATGCAAAAGTTATCGCGTTTTTCGTATGAGTGGTTTTGCTGTTTTGCAAATCCGGAGTGAAATCCGGAGTTGCTCCGGGCTGCTCCGGGCTGAGCAGTGGCCGGGTACTCGCTCCGGAGTATCGGCCGGAGCCACTCCGGGCTCTGCTCCGGGCTGCTCCGGGATGACCGAAAAATCTGTAACGGTTAGTTTTCTGCGGGGCTATAAAAGGGGGCTTCTTCCCCAATGGTTGTGGTGTGTTCTAGGGTGTTCTTGAGCCTTTCTCTCACCTCCATTGTTGAACCTCTTGAGCTTGCTTCCTCTCCCTTCCCTCCAATGATTCTTGCATATTTTTGAGGGATTTGGAAGAGGAGATCTAGATCTACAACTCCACCAATCAATTCCTCCTCTAAGTGAGGGGAACCCATTGGATCTAGATCTTGGAGTCGTTGGTTGACCTCCACCCTTGTTCTTCCTCTCTAACTCCTCCATAGCATTTTTTGCTTTGGTGGGATTTGAGAGAGAAGGATTTGAGCACTTTCCCTTGTGTTCTTGCTTTGCATCCTTGCATAGTGTTGAGCTCTCCATTACGATTTGTTCGAGTAAGAGACCGTGAGCTTGTTACTCTTGGAGGGTGACCTCCTAGTTGGCTTGGCGGTTGGTGCCTCGGTGACCTCTTCGTGGAAGATTGTGAAGAGGCCCGGGATTCCCCTTCGTGGGAGTTGTGAAGTGGTTGTGGAGCTTGCCATCTCCGGAGTGGAGGAAAAGCTAACCATAAGAAGGGGTCCCTAGCTTCGTGGGGGACTCGGAGAAGAAGGTGAGCCTTCGTGGTGTTCGGGGGCCTTCGTGGTTACCCGCATCTCTCCAACGGTGATTAGCTTACTTTATGTAAGTGAACATCGGGATACATCTTCGTCTCCGCGTGCCTCGGTTATCTCTATACCCGAGTTTATTTCCTTGTGATAGCCATCGTGCTTGAAGTACTTATATCTTGTTTATCACTTGTGAATTATATCTTGTGCTATCTTGCTTATATCTAGTTGTTGTTGTTGCACTTAGTTGAGCCTAGCATATTTAGGTCTTGTGCTTGAAGAAAATAAACGTTAGTTTAATTCTGCATTCCTTCAAGCCAATTCCGTAATTGTTTTTAAAACGCCTATTCACCCCCCCTCTAGGCGACATCTCGTCCTTTCAATTGGTATCAGAGCAAGGTCTCTCCTTGTTTAGGCTTCACCGCCTTGAGAGTAAAGATGTCGGCTAGTTATTTAGTGCACAATGACACAATTATTTTTGATGGCACAAATTATAACTTATGGAGAAATCGCATGCTTTGCAATCTTCGAACTTTGTGTCCAAATATAGAGCGATTTCTAGATGTAGGCTTTTCTCCTCCGATGGATCCTCAAAGTCTATCTATAGAGGATGAGAAAAATTTACATCTAGAAGCTCAAGTATTTAATGAAATTTTATTGTCTGTGAGCTCCATAGTTTATGTTTGCTTGATGGGTTCAAAGTGCAAGACGTCTCATGAGATATGGACCAAGCTAGAAGAGTCATTTGGTGGGTCTATTTCTCTTGAGGTTGAAAGTGAACCCAAGGAGCTCTCTTCACCTTCACATCATGAAGAGCTCCAAGTTGCTTCCACATCCGGTCATGATGATTGTTCAAGTTCTTCCACTTCACCAACATGTGACTTGTCACAAGGTAATGATACGGTGAGTGAAGAAATCATATGTGATGATGGTTGTCTTGTTCTTTGCACCAATGATTCTATTTCTATAAATCCTAATGGTGTAGAGAGTTTGGACCTAAACACTTCTTGCAAGAAATTCTTTACTCATTCTTGTGTTAAAGGTCCTTGCATATCTCCTAAAATTTGCTTGATTAAATTTTGTGATGATATGCTTGTTTCTAGTTGTGACCATACTCAAAATGATTCTATTTCCTCTAGTTGTTGTATGACTAACCATGTAGAGGAAATTAAAGAAAAATTGGGTCACATAATTAAAGAAGAAATCAATAGAAGAACCAAGAAGGTTTCTATCAAGAGAAGGCAATGCTATGAATGCCACGAGTATGGACATCTCGCAAGAGCTTGTCCTACACTCGAAAATGAAGAATGTGCTTC